>JANHFO010003329.1:56714-67235 GCA_032468095.1 Pareas carinatus
AAGGGACCCAGGGCGGTGTACAGCCTATAAAATAGAAATATACAAATTACAAGTTTAAAACAGTTTAAAAGGAAAATATTTAAAATAACTCAATATTAAAACTAATTTAAAAACCAAATTTAAAATTAATATCAGATAAAATCCATGGGGGAAGGTGTAAACTAGGCCAAACCGGCCTGATTGAAGAGATATGTTTTTACTGCACGGCGGAAAGCACGGAGGTCGGAAATAGTTTGAATCTCGGGGGGGAGGTCATTCCACAGTGGGTGCTGTTACAGAGAATTCCTATTGTGGCAGCATGTTACCCCCAGTAAATCAACAGGACAGAGTCCTGTGGAGCTGCTCATAGGAAGAAAGCTCAGGTCCATCCTGAATCGACTACACCCCTCCTATGCCCTGGACTGGAGGGAACCAGAGACAGGAAAAACCCACTGTTTTGGCATTGGGGAGAGGGTGTGCACTCGGACCACTTTACAAATGGTCCAAAATGGCTTCCGGAGTCAATAGAGACCATTACGAGCCCACGTTCCTATGTGGTTCACCTTTTAGATGGGACAAAATGACATCACCACATTGACCAGCTGTAGGATAATACCCAGCCGCAGTTAGAAGGTCCCACTCAAGACCCAAGTAACTCTAGTATTCCTCCCATTATAGAAACCAATGGTCCCGACAATACAGATGACTTACTTGGTGAATTGGTGTTCCAGCAGAGAGACAGCGAGGATCCGTCCCAAGCTGTGGCAGAAGTCATGCCTGGAGTTTTCCAGAAGCTTTCATGGGGAGCTCTGGAACCTCAGACAGGTGTGACCTCCCTAGCTGCTGCCCCTTCACAGACTGAATTGCACAGGCCTAGTTGGATCTATAGGTACCCCACCTATTTGGATGACTTTGTCTGTGTGCAGACAAAGCCATCTAAGGGGTAAGGGTGCTGTATCCTGTAATAATTACCAGTTTTCCTGGAGCCAGCAGCAGTATCGCCCTCAGGTCTGCGTGGGCTGGCAAGAAACAATAGACAAGCGTTCATTGGTTAAGACACTTAGCCGCGCCAGCTTATATAGGAAGCAAGCAGCTATGAGTGCTGCTGGAAGTTTGTGATTCAATAAAGCATTTGATATTGTTACTACGACTCTTGTCTCATCTTTCGATTCGCTCTTTTACAAGTGACTTTAGAGTTGTTCTATATTTCCTAATGTTACCTCTCTGCCTTGGAAGGCAAGGGTGTAACTCTTTGGATTTTTCAGTATGAGTCATGCAGGCTCAGACCAAGATGAGGATTATATCTGATGCATTGCAGAAAACTGATTGCATCACTGGCCTGATTTGATTTGTAGACATTTAGCCCAAATTCCTGCCTATTTGCTCAATCCTCAGTTATCCAACCAGGCTTACAATCAGAGTGATCCAGTACCATTTACAATATTTCTCTGTCAAGATAAAACTGTCACTGTGCTCAGAGAGATTAAACTGGTGTTGCTAGAGAGGTCGATGCTATGCAGCAAGAAAAGTTGATAACATTATATTCCTTTCCAGTGGAAAACCACTGAAACTGGTTATAGAAGTACCATTGTGAGCTTTTCATAATCACCCAATCGGCCACTGTGGGAACAAAATGATAGACTAGAAGGGTTTTCTTATTCCAGATTTCTTCCTGCCACTTGTATTCAGGTTAACTGTAGGACTGCATAAATTCACATGAAGCTGACATTAAGATCTATAGCAGACGTCATCATGTAATAGCTACTAGATTTCTAGGAAGCAAACACATTCTCTAGAGTGGGATCAGGTGACTTAGGAACTTCAACAAAGATTCCAGCCAGTGAATTTTAATATTTTGTGGTCTATTTGGCTTGGCTAAAGCAGTCTAGGGTTATGGTTAGTGGTAGTCCTTGTTTTTTGTGGTACAGTTTGCTTGTTGCTAATGTCGCTAAGCAGAGGTGCCATTGTATCACACTGGAATTTCTCCTTGCAAAGTATCCACACAGCATGTAGCAGGACCACAAGATATTAAACTTTGTTGGGAGCAGCTAGTTAACAATTTCCCCAGTTCTTGTCACCAGTTTCCCCTGCCCCCCAAAAAAAATCAGCAATGGATTTGTTAGGTATTTTTAAACAAAATATTTCTTTTGAACCTTCTTCCCCTCTTTTCAATATGGAACTAATATTGATGGTTAGTTCTTTATTTAAGATTACTGATGTAATGCTTGTCAAATGCCTGGAATATTCAGAACACATCTTTACATACTGAGGATTTGTATTAATTTTACACACAGCCTCTTTTTACAGGGAGAATGAAGTGTTGGGATAAAATCATGTCAGTCAGCACCTAGGAATAATTGAAGAATAAACTTTATCACGGTGCTGCTGATCCAGTGCCCAGTTATCTTAACACTCTGAGCCTCTCAGCAACACTTAATAAGAAACTCATTTGCCAGCAGTACTTGCCTTAAGTGGCTTGCCTTTCTCACCCCATTAAGGTTATCCCTGGCTTCTCTATAGAAACAGTGTTGATGGCCCTTGGAAACCACTTCAGAAAGTGGAGCACAGACACCTCACACAATCAAGAAAGAAGCAGAAGAATGGGATTGCATCATGTCTTTAAATCCAGCATTTGGATGGACAAAGAATGTAGGGGCTACTGTTCCTCCTCACCCTTACTGTTGCTCTTGAGATAGCAAATTATAAGCACTGAATAGAACAGATGCATCTTTTCATTATATTCTTGACTGCATCACAGTATTTTTGTTTTCAGTACACTAATTTCATTAAAGAGAGACTATCTGCTCTAGTGGTTAAGACACCAGATCATAAACCAGGAGATTGTGACTTCTAGTTGTTGTTGTATTTTATCCTGCCTTTTCTTCATTTGTAAAACTCAAGGCCATGAACACACATTCATAATACTCCTGTCTTCTATTTTCCCTACAACAATAAGCCTTATGAGGTGGGTTAGACTGAGAGAGAATAACTGAGCCAAAGTCACCCAGCCAGCTTTCATGCCTAAGTCAAGCCTAAAACAACTTTTGAAAATGTTGTCAGGAAAACTGCATTAACTTGAAGCCACACGCAGAAAGTTTAATTAACAGATAGCTATACAGATTAAGATAAGATCCCACAGAGGAAAAAGCACTTTGAAGACACATATAAACTGGAGTGTGGAATTCTCTAGTTTTGAAACTGATACACAGAATTGTAAAATGCACGTAGATTTCTTACCAACTGGATCATTCTACAGAGGCATCATACCACAGAGTTGCTGGAAGTCAGGCAGCATATAAATTTAATAAGGTATGATTATTATGCAGACTGTTCCGCCATGGCTTCATCACTTCTATAAACTAATGGCCATAGTCTGCATTAAACTCATCCAAACACCTACACACTTGTGCTGAAAGGATTGTTCCTGTATTACATTTCATTATCTAAATGGGTCACAGACTTGCAATTCCACTGTGTTGAAAGAAAACAGAATAATTATTCTGGTTATGTAATTGTTTTAGACCAAATTCCTGGCCTCAAGAGTCTGTTTATTATTCCCTTGAAAAATGAACCTGAATAATCAATGCAAAGTGCAATTTGCAGTGCTCTACCATCTTAGAAAAGGAGCAAACATACAAGACTATAGCCTGAAGACTTTAGACTCTACCTGTTCAAACAAGTGAACCAAATGGTATACAGCTTAGGAATGCAAACACTCCAAAGCTTCCATTCAGATCTTCATTAAATTCCACCATGCTACAAATTTCATCAATTTGCATTTTCAACAATTCTTTTTTAAAAAAGAAGAGCTCCATGCGGAAATATATTATGCCATTCTTCAAAAAGCATTTTTTTCAGCAAAAAATCCATTTCTCTATTCATTAGCTAGGAAGCAATCCTCCATGATTTCAACAAAAATGTGTAAGTGCAGTAGGTTTACAATCACAGCTTTACACTACAGTGCTATAGTTTCAGTTTTTAACTGACTCAGCACTTTAATCCACCACAAGATTATAAATAAAAAAGTATATTTTTCTTTGGAAGTCCCCAGGATATGAAATTTCTTATCTTACCTCCTCTTATCTCTGTTTAAATTGGCAACTATTTCAGGAAAACCATCACTGGAGCTTATAACTTGGCTGCAAGTATTAAAGGAGCCATCTCCCATTGTAAAAAATAAATCCTCTCACTATCTACAGCCAATCTTAGATTTCCTGCTCAGTGAGAAATATCGGCAGGCGTATTGTTAGTGCTTTGCAAGGGAACACACTTCCGTTTGCAATGTTTTCCTGTTCAAAAGCCCAGAGGACCCTCTTGGCACTCTTGACTTGGCTTTATTGAGTTCTCCCTCCTGCTTTGCACTACACAGTACATTAGATAAGTTGATCATGCAAGACTGAAACTAGTAATAAATATGTCAGGCTGAGCAAATAGGACACAAAATTTGGAAGGTGTATGGGAATTACACTCTGACTGTTTGATCAGTCTTTGCAAAGCTGTTTTTCAGAAAAAAGCCTTATCACCACACAGATAGTTCCAAACAGAAAATAGGGCATCCAAAATGTTTGGAGGCTAGATTTCACCTAGAGTATTAAAGAGAGGGGGAGCGGACACTGATAGAAATCAGAAAATGCAGTACAAAGCAAGCTCAAATGTCAACGAGCCACATATTACAGGAGACAGTGAATGAGTGAGGTGATGATGACAGTTTCCAAGTGAACAGACAGCATGATGGCATGATGATGATTTGGAATTGAAAACTTAGGGGGAGTAGAAAAAAAATTATCCGGACTGCTGATTTATTGCATGCGTCTCTATAAGTGCAATGGTTTCAGTGAGTTAATCGGCTTGTAGATTGCATATCCTAAAAGTCTTAGTTCTGGTGGAGTAAGCATTTTGTAAAATATTCAACAACTGACCTTTGCTTGCCAATTTCCTCCCTTCTCAACCAGGTTGCTTGTCTTTCTAAAGTTAAACTTATATATTTCCACTCTTGCAAAAACAACAACAGTCAACAACATTTCCAGCTGGGCTGATTATCAAGATCCTGGAGATGAAGGAGACGTGTGTGTGTACATATCTTGATTATTGTATTTCCTATGATATGAAGGAAATCAGATATTAGTACAATAAAGGATAAAACACATGTCAGAAATGTGCTAGTAGGGACGGGTGATCGTGCAGCCTTTTTAGATGAGTAGAATGTAGAGACACCGGATCTATACAATACATCATATTGTTATCAGATCCTACATTCCATTGTGTTATAAATGCATATTGTTTTTGTAAGTATCATTTCCAGAGGGTATATAACCTGTAACCTAATAGACTTCAGGACTCTCTTGTATTCCTCTGGGAAGGAGTTCAGTGATCACTGTAATTATATACCATGAAAAAATACTTTGTTGTTATATCTATCTCAAATTAAAGTAGCATTTTTCCCACAACAAAGCAATCTCACAAAAAATTGCTATTATGATGCATATCTCTAGAATTAGAAGTGAACTCTTCCCGTGGACATGATAGTTTTAAACTATTAGAATGGGTGGCCCACCTAATTATTCTCTGTAGCTACTGGCATTTGTGTGTGGAAAATGACTATTTGTGTTTCCTTTCTGTAACTACGTAGCTATTCATATTATGTATTATTAAATACACAAAGGACACAGTGTAGATGTTCATTTATAGAATCAACGTCTGTCTTTATAGCAAAGAGAGCAGATAAAAAATACTGCCTGGATTGTAGCCTTGCCTCAAGGTTATTTATCAGGTCTAACTTCAGTATTGAATTTTTTTCACACACACACACAAATCTAGTAGCTAAAAAAATTGTTAGAAATAAAGACATTGCAGTCATGGGGAATTCATAGGAGTATAAAGTGTGAAGTGAATTAAAATAATATCTTAACAGATGAAAAGTTATATGTGTTTTCATTAAGGGAAGATGAAAGAAATGAAATCATGATCTTAGGAATTAATGATTGTTTAATAGCTAGAAAGACTAAATTCAACAGACGGTGTGATCTTAAAATGAGTAAAACGCTTTGGTCCTCTATTCTGCAAAAATCAGCAATGAGAATTTTGTCAAAGGAGACACGTTTCTAATGCTTAAAAATCCCGAATCTGCTAACATAGTGAGGAACACTTTGAATACAATTTGTGTGTCTGTGCACCTTCAAATGAGGATTGATTATATTATATTCATTATAATATAATGTTAGAATATAAGAAGGATAGATAACCACTGTGTGTTTGCAAACACATTTAGAATGTTAATAGCATGTGACAGGACCTTTAGCAAAATAATCATTCATTAAACTTTGATTTTGGATGCAAATAAGTGATACTCATCAACTATTCTAACTTTTCTGTCATGGTTTACCTTCTTTTCTCCATTTTCCCCCTACAGAAATGGGGATACCGCCAGACAAAGTCCCACGATTTAGATGTCTATGGAGATTCTCAGTCATCCAAGTCATAATTGTCCCAAAGATGCTTTTCAAAAAGCCACTAGATTTCCTTTGTTTTTTCCTTGAAGACATTTCTCTTCTCATCCAAGAAGTTTCTTCCGTTCTGATTGAATGGTGGAGAATGGAAGGTTTTACATTCTTTGCAGTCATCTGGTAGTTAGCACTCTGCTAATGATCAACCTTCAGAATGCCAAATGCCAAATGACTGCAAAGAATATAAATACTTCCATTCCCCATCATTCAGCCAGAAGCCTTGGACGAGAAGCGAAATATCTTCGAGGAAAACAAACAAAGGAAGTCCAGTTGCCTTTTGAAAAGCACCTTTGGGTCCTGATTTAGATTCACACCACTGTTATTTTCAAATGTGAAAGCTGCTTCTGGATTCAGCTTTTCCACTCAATGGACAGATAAAGCAGTAATATTGGCACTAGTTATTCATTCATACTACCTTTCTTAACAGCAGAATAGATATGAAATTTAGACAACACTTAGTGACGATAATACGGAACTCTTCCAAAAATCTAAAAGGGGGGGCAAATATGTGTTCCCAGAACTGTACTTTACATAAATTTCATAAGATCTTTTGCTGCAATTATAGCTCGGAATCAAGGCAGTACTTCAACACACCTGACAGCTTAGCTTACCAGGGCTTACCTCTAACTAAAGCAGCTACTTGATTTTGGGAAATCCTGCAAATTCTTTTATTTTTGAGGACTATAGGTGAATGTTTTAAATTTACATTGTTTAAATTTCAACATCATAATTAGACACCTTTTTAAAAAATGTAAAACTTGAAAACAATATTACTTCCAACGCATCTATACACCAATTCATCCTGTCTTTTATTCAGACTTCTCAGCTCTATCTTTTTGAGATTCACATCAACTCCATCCAACAATTACTTTTTGGGTCTTACCTTTCCTCAATCCAATCATTCTTCCTTCATATATCTGGGATTCAATCCTCATTCCTGTTCTTTGTAGACCTTGGTGGACTTACAATATTTTGTACAGATCACTCATTTTAATGGTCCATCTAATTTCCTTTCTCACTCTCATTTTGCCCACACCCACTCCAGCTTCAATGAAAAAAATATTCTTCATACACAGGTGATAGCTTCTAGTATTTCTAATGAACTGTGATAAGATGGTGCAATGAACTGAGACAGTAAGGGACAGAGATAACTTAATAAGGCAGTGCTTAATATTTTAGCTGCAAGCATTCTTCATTACCAGTCATCAGCATGTAGATTACTCTATCCATCAAATCAATATAGCGGAAGGTGCAAAGTAGTATGCTGATGCATATAATAGTAATTTGGAGAGATTAGAGAAATCAGACAGGACAAGAGTTCAAAACAGTGAAGCTACAGAAGATGGGGGGGTAACTTGTGAATTATTCTGATATGACAAAATGTGTCACAAATTCTGTCTTCTATTTCCTAACCATTATAAAGGCAATTGATCTTTGGGAACCAAGTATTTAATCTTCAAATATGTTGAACATTTTATCTGTTCATCTATCTGTTCATTCATTTGGTGCTTTAGCGACACCACAGGTCTGTACCTTCATTCGTAGGAAAATGCAAGGAATGGATATTCAATAAATGACATCATTTAATTTTCCCCACTGAAATGATAGAACTTTATTTGTGATAGCCTGGTGAGAAAAAAATCAGTTGATGGTATGCTAGCTCTCCCTTCTTGTTTTTTGGCTTGACTGTTTTATCAGTGGCATTGAAGTGAAACTAATGCAAACACACATCAATCCTGGCAGGAATATTATTAGCTATCAACAAACAGCTATAAGAATGGTGCCTGAACTTAACACTTCAGAATATGAGAAAAATCTGATCTTGAAATAATGAACACTGCAACTCCAGGTCAAGATGACAAACCTAAGTTTGCAGGTGTGTGACTGTTTGAAACTCAGAAACAGAACATTTTTGTCTCAAGTTGTTTTAAAATCAATTAATTACTTCATTTGAGAAAAATAAAAAAGTAGCATAAACAAAATATGGTTCAGTTTAGAAAAAAGCTCATAATTTTTTGGAGGGAGAGAGGAATGTTCTTGGATTGTCTCACAAGTGGAGAAACTCATTAAGAGAAAATGATGTTCCTTCAGCATGCTTCATAAGGAAAAAAATAGAGGAAGAGGTTCTATTTTCATTTATATTTAGGGTAAACTTGTACTCCCAACAGTGCTGAGTGCTGAGAAAATATAAGCCAAGAATCCTTGGATTAAACAATCCAGTTTAGTCTATGTATTGTTTATTTATATTGATCTCTTACTACCTCTATCAGGTCTCAGTGTTTGCGCAGCTATGTCTGAACTTTTGGCATACTATTTCTGGGATGTGAACATCTAAATGGTCATTAGATGGCAGGAAAGAGACACAGGAAATTCTAACCTTTTTGCCACCTAGTGGATATTTGGATTACAGCAGCCCAAATATGATATATCTATTATGACAGATCCACTTATTAAGCTTTTGGAGTGGTAGTTTAGAACTGGAAATGAAATAATATGTCTCTAAAAGAGTAGATTGTCAATAAAGACAGTCTTGGTTAGAAATGGAAGCAGGTATGTGAATGTAAAGAAAGAAAATGCTGCTTTATATGTGATCTGATTATATTAAAGACAAATGGTAAATTGTTAATCAATGGTAAATTCACCACTATTTCCCCAAGGTTATTAAGAAAAAAAACCCAGGTAGAACAAAAATACACACACTGAAAAACAGTCTGAGTTATACCCAGTATCATAATAGCTAAAATTACAGTTATAATGAACACAACGGCTCTTGACCTTTGAGTTAAATCATATTAGCCAGATATAGAGTAAGAAAACTCTAAAATGTGATGTGTGTTCTCCCTCTAAATATAATTAAATCGCTAATTAACCAAATGTTTTGAGGTCTATGCCATACACTCCAGTATTTCACAGATGTGGTTTACATGCAATATTTTGATACTGCTTCCAAAGATCACACTCTGAGCAGGAACCTCACATTGTTGAAAGACCTCTTTGTTTCTAATCATTGTAAAGCCCACCATGCTCTGTTTCTGAAAGAAATGATTAGAAACATGATATTAAAACAGTTTTGTTTAATAATAGTAAGAAAACATTGTCAAGATGCTAGCAAATTCAATATTATCATGAATTTAATTTCACCTGCAACTCAAAAGCAGCAGCTTTATTAAAAAAAGTAGGACCTATAACAAATTGGCAGTCTTAAATGCAAATAATTGGGTTTAATCCAAAAGTGTGTAATCTAGGGATGCCCCTGAACAACTCCTGGAGTAAAAGGAGAACAAATAAAATAAAATGTCTACTAAGTCAAATGCATTTTTTCCTGCCATCGTTCGCAAATTGGCTTTTCTAGAGATATCCTGGGAAATAAATTGCTTATGAAATTGCCTGTCACTATTGAATAGGGGCTAGTCAAATAGAAAGAAACGGTGTGAAGGATGAAGAGAGCAAAAAGCAGGAGTTTCCAACTTGGATGCTCCCGTAAAATTGCTAAAGTATACCTGAGTTCCAGCCACAAAAAGGGAAGCTTTCCAAACTTGGAAGTGAATGTGTTGGAAGAAGACAGCCATATTGAAGTATGTTGGAGTCCTAGTCTTTCCATAGATATTGAAAGAATAAGTAAAGTCACAGAAATGTACCCCACTCACCAAAAGCCACCCCATGGCAATAGTGTCTTTTTGGTCATAGAACGCACCAGAACACAGTTCCAGCACCTTTTTTGCCTTAAATGCAATAAGTTAAATTGATCTTAAGAACTGACTATAGAATTTTTTAAATAAAAGATTAACAAGATGTAAGTTCCAGTACCTTTTTTCTTACAAAAAAAGCACTGAATATACAGTATCATCAATGTTGTTTGTGCAACAGTTTATATTTCAGTACAATCAAACAAATAAAGACAAAGCTTTTCTTCCTGTCCATGGACTTCAGTTCCCCTAAAGAATCTGTCACACCAAGCCATTCTCCAAAGGTCATTCCCCTGTCCACTTATCCTGTACTCAGTTTGTGGCTTTGTATCTTTTGTAGTTTTGTAGTTAGA
>JANHFO010003329.1:72526-86354 GCA_032468095.1 Pareas carinatus
TGTAGCTGCAGATTGTGTACATCGAGAAGTTGTTCTGAACATGAGGTAAATTTCTAGATTCTTTGCAAATTTTAAATGTAAATTACTTTTCTAAATCTACTTATATACATTTTCCAATTTTTAGCATTTCAAAATGCTAATTTTATTACCTTTTCCATTTATGCATACAATATTTCTAGCTGATTATCATTAACATATTATCCTTGAATTTAAAAAATATTATAGTGCTTTGAATTGTCAAAACGTGTAGTTTAAAATGCTACTTGAGAACATTACATGCATATAAAGTTGTGTGTATACACCCACAAAAACTCATAGTCACATTTAAAGGAATTTTAAAGATTCTCAAATGTTTCCTTTAAAGATATTATTCTTTTTCTCTGATCCTGTAATAGGTGAAAAGTATTTCATATCATCAATCTCCAAACACAAATGCTTAAAAGCAAGACAGAGATATACAAGCAAGGCATTAGTAAACCAGTATTTCTAATTTCTGAGTTCCCTCTAGGTTTTACTGAATTCTGGAAACCACCCAAACGCTTTGTCCCACACAATCAATTATCTCACTTTATCAAGCCACACTCCTTTTTAGTTATTCAGAGAGATGAACTGCGGTCATGTCATCGTGCCTTAAGTGTAGCTCTCACAACTAATGAGCATCTTGCTATTCACTCTCTCCCCCTTCTTCTTCCTCCTTCCATTTGAATTCACACTTCATTAACTATTGAATGTTTATTCCCTCAGGACCCTCCCTTCTCTTTGGTTGACCTCTGAGTCCTTCCTCTTTTATTCTTTTGTTCTGCCAGTCCTGGGAAAATTGAAGTAATTGGGTTCCAGAATAGTAGAAAACCCAGTAAATTTCCCATTGGGATAAGGAGCTCCTATCTCCAGGCCAGAAATTGCTGACTGATTAAAATAAAGGAGAAAAAGGAGAACATTTTCTTCAGTTCACATCTGGCTGTCAGAGTCATGCTCTCCTCTTGACCTTGTGGATGATTTGACTTGCCTCTCCTGCTCCCTGGTTTTCTGCTATAACCCTTAATTTTCCTCAAGTAACCTAACCTTCTGCCTACTTCCAGAATGCTTTCCATCAGCAGAACAAAGCTTTCTTTAGGAAGTAGATCTCAGCCCTGTTTAATTGTAGTCTGCCAATCATTTATTCTAGAATAACTTTAACTAGGTAATTCCGAGTTTCTTAAACTAGATAATTCCAGAGGCAGATGGTTTGCAGATTCTGCGATGACTACCAAAGTAAAATATTGAGCAAAAGAAAAAAAGGAGAAAAAAACCAACTTTTTTGTCTTTGCAGTGTTGGTCACCTTTGGTCACCCCCTACCCCAGGTCAGTTTGATCCTGACCTTTGTGGTCTTCTGAAAGAGGATGAAGATGTGGCTTTGCTATCTGGTAGGTTGATCTGATGATGGTATGGAGCTTACAAAATGGTTATATTGTTACTAAAGTGACTGTGTTCTCCCACTGATTGTATGGTTTTTAATACTTTTATGATTTTAATGGTTTTCTTCTTATTTTTTGTGAGAATGAGTAAGTTATTTTTTGTATTTTTGTGTGTTTTTAACATGGTAAGTAATTCAGAATCAATGTACGTGAGATGGATGGATATATAAATTGAATAAAGAAATAAAATTGATGAAAGGAATAAAGAAATAAAACAGGGTAAATGAATTACCCTGTTTATAAAATTAATTGTTCTCCAAGCGACATATACCAACAATTCTCTATGATATGTGCAAGCTTCTGTCTCAGAAAAAAGCAACACAATTCACATATGTGTACCAGTACCTTCATATCCACACACACACACTTTCAAGCAGAAACAGCAAAGAAAGACAGAAAGACAGGAAGAAGAAAGTGCAGATGTAGTAGAGAAAAGAGTAGGAGGAGATAAAGCGAGGGAGGGAAACTAATTGTACACACACACACAAGAAAACATGGAGAAAGTAGCTGTTTGCAAGATAGAAAAAAGGGTTGAAATTCATCACAAGTCTCAAAACCTGGAGAAAGTAATTTTCAAAACAAGTCTCATAAATTATGCCTGCAGTCATCTGCCCTGTCTGCCTATTTATTTATTTTCCAGCGTATTTTCTATTCTCAGGGAATACAGACTGACTTTAGTATAAGCCACTTTTTACCTTAGTATCTGTTTTTACATTTGATACCTATTATGTTGTATTTTAATGTTTTGCTTTTAAATGTGTTTTATATTGCACCATTGATCTATCCTAGGGTCAGACACCCTAGGAACCTATTGAAGGTAGAGTTATATCAACTTCAGAAGCAAGTAAATTGGACTTTAAATTGGCCTGTACAGCTCATAATTTGGTCAGTTTAATAAGTTCAATTTCCCTCTTAGTCTTGCATTGATTCCATTCCATGAGAAGTCTACAGCAAGACATGAATGCCATAACACCTTCTCATCCAGCAGCTGCCATCAAGGGGCATTTCCAGAACCTATTTTTCATACAGGTCTTCCTCATTTTCAAAGAACTCCTAACTGGAAGAGTTTCACTTGTATCTCACCTGGGCAAAGTGCTCAATTATTCACTAAGCAACAGAGCCAACATTTGATCCATATTAGTAAAGCAATTCAGTACTGTATTAAGTGGTGACCTTGTTAAGATGAGGAAAACAACCCAGGCCAGGTACAATGAGACAAACAAGGAAGACTTTTTTTTTTTACTGTTAGGCATGTTATCTATCTGAATTCAGGATGTCAATCCTTTTAACCACAGATGTGACAAGATGATACAGATGGCTAGACAATCATTGGTCTCTGCAGGGCACAAATTCACCAGTGGAGTGGCATATGCTGAATCCTAATGTTTGCTCTGACATTAAAAAGAAAAGGGTAGCTTCGTGTCTTATTCCCAGGATGCATACAGTATCAGGAGCAAATGATTGTGATGGAAATTGCTTCAGAACAAGATTGAAGAGAGCCAGAAGGAGAATGTCTTGCCTTCTGAAGAATGGGTCCACTGGAAAAAGAATGGTGCTGAAAGAAATAAAGAAAATGTATGAATCTGAGTTACTTCACCTGGCAATTGGAGCATTTTTAAAGAAGTTAAATTCTTCAGCAAAATTCTAGAGCAAGGCATAAAGAAAGTAACACACTTATTTCAATGTTTCCGTCCTTTTCAATTAGATAAAAAGGCAATAGCAAAACATACAGAAATTCATAAGGAACCTTTTCTTAAGAGTGCAATGTATGTGCTTAGAAGGACTTTGTTTAATTCTTCCATGTTTCTCTATTAATAGAGGCAAAAGCAGAACTTGCTTCTTTAAAATGATTCTCATTTTTTGTACTTCTGCAGTTCACCTTATTATTTTAAAGCTGACATCCTAAACCATCGATCTCTTTCTCTCTTAGATGTGCTCTGCAAATATTTCTTAATCTCTACCCTCCTTATTTTATGTGAAATTCAGTCTTTCTTAAGACTATTTCAAAACTGTGGAAGGAGAGCCTTGCAAATGTGAGATAAATGTGGCTGATAATACTAAAACTCCAGCCAACAGCAAAGCCAGCCAAACCTAAGGTAGCTAAATGTTGGCTAGATGTAACTTCATCTTGGAATACAGTCAAGGACAGGGCTGATTAAGCTTGATACTTTACCTGAGTACAGGCAATTTAATCTTTAGAAGTAAATGAATTACCACAGTTATAGTAACAAGGGTTTGACATAATGTCATAACTTTTGTTTTAGTAAGTGAGTATTTTGGTATAATAAATCCTCGTTTATAACAAAAGGAATTAAAAACTGTCCTCTTTGCCATTTCTATCAGGAGAAAAAAAAGAAGAAAGAAAAAGAAATAATCCTATTCCTTCACTTTCAGCTCAGTTTAATCCACAAATAAATATTAAAATGAAATTATTCAGAAGTAACTTTTAAGGCCACCTTCATGAGTCAATTGTCCTGTATATAATTGATTACTTAATTTCATTTATTTAATTTGTGTAGTCACTCCTTAACAAGTGAGATGGGAGGGGAGGAGGTACCAAAAAAAGAGTCAATAAAGTGGTTAAAGTCATGTTATTAAGAGGGTGGAGCTTTAATCAGGACTACCATCTTGACTTTTTAGGCAGGATAGTGCTCTCTTTTTTCCTGTCCACCATTTTATCCTCCCAACAGCTTATCTGAAGTAGGCTAAGCTGTGATAAAGAGGTTAGTTCAAGATTCCCCAGAGGGTGTCATGCAGAAAAAGGATTCAAAAGTGCAGATTGCCCATCCTAACAGTTATACCAAACTAGCTTTAATTAGAAAAGTATATATTTCCAGGTGCTTTTTCATTTGACTAAAGGAGAACAAGTCATCAATATTCTCCTGGCATGTCTGCTGAACTTTTCATGCTGCCTAAAAAAACAAACATTCCATAGTTGAAGCATGCCCGGCCCTAGAAATTGGTATCCTAAGTACGTTTTATTGAGTGAATCTTCTCTTAAGTTTTTGTTGCTTGCAGCAGTTACAGTCACAGGAGGCCATTTCACATGCCATCTCCATTATATAATCCCTCCTTACAAGTTTGGTTGGTCATCACCATTAAAGCTCTATCTTGTTAGTTACAGAACCCCCTCTCCCTAGGCAGAATGGACCGACTCAAAGCAGCAAGGTGAGCTTGACCGGATAGGTGTTGCCATTGGAGCAAAGGTGGGTGGGTGTGGCCAGGTCTGTGCAGAGGAGTGCAGATGATGCAATGCAGATGGGTAGAAATGGCCAGGTGGACATGGCCAGGCGGATCCATAACAAGTCCCCTGGGGCAGCTGGATGTGGAGCCAACTTAGCTCCTCACCAAAAGAAAAATCACCTGGAGACTTGCCAGCAAACCAGAAGCAGGAAAGTTTGAAGAAAGAGGAGAGGAGAGGGAAGGGAAGGAAAGAAACAGTCCATTTTTCATTCTTCTCTTTGAGGAGAGGCTTCCCTGCAAAGTTTGCAAGTAATTCTTTGGTTGTGAATTTGCTTTCAAGATTGGTGACAATATACATTTTTAAATAAATATATCTTCAACTGTTCCCACAGGAATGACATTGTTTAAATATCTGTTGTCTTAAAATCAAGAGGCTGAAATGTGATGTCAAATTGCAGCTGGCGAATCTCACAAATGAGAGAAATGATGTTGTGCGAAGGGGGGGGAGTTGATAGAACCTGTAGCCCAGCAGTCCTTGAAATCCTGCAAGCTTTCTGCTTGGTATTAAATATGTGATATTGACATTGTTGATGACCTGAAATATCACTGGTTGCATTCCAAACCTTTCCAGTCA
Organism: Pareas carinatus; assembly: GCA_032468095.1. Taxonomy (NCBI): domain Eukaryota; kingdom Metazoa; phylum Chordata; class Lepidosauria; order Squamata; family Pareidae; genus Pareas; species Pareas carinatus. The sequence continues at coordinate 77,799 of JANHFO010003329.1, forward strand.
CTAACAATAATAACAAGAAGCTTTAATTCTTGGGATAAACAATAAACTGTTGCATTTGCTAACATCTCCAAACACAAATCTAGAATTTGGACTTTTTTATTCTCAGTAGGATGAAGGGTACAATTTACATGATTTTAAAACCTGTCTAAACATTGCAGATATATAGTTCAGCAGTGAATGCTTCACAGTGAGTCACTTCTTAATACCAGACATCAGGAATTCTGTCAATGAAACATTTTAAACGTATAAAAGATAAAATACTTCTCAAATGGATTTCTCTCTCGGATCCAGCTTATCTATGAGCTCTCTTAGATACAAGACTGCTTAACGTCATTGGGGGAAGAAAGATGAAAAGGAGAATATAGAGAAGAATAGTGCTACTAGGTTGATTCTTTTTCTACATAAAATGTTAAAGGTATATCAATATTTTTTAAGTTGCAACAGAGTACAGATGTTTTTGTAATGTTGCCTCATAGTAACCGATGAAAAGAAAATTAATATTGCAGTGCAATATTAACTAAAGGATGTTTGAACAAAGTAGTCTAGTTTGATTACGTGTAGTATTGAAGAGACTCAAGTAATCATCAAATGGCCTGACTACATGTCTGAAGCAATCATGTAGATGTATTTGGCATTGTCATTTTGGCATATATTAAATATAGTCATGGCTAACATTAACTATGTTTCAAAATAAACACAGTCCAAGTCTGTCTCAATACTGCACATTCCAGTCCTGTTTTTCTGGAACTTTACAGAGACATATTGTATAAGCAAAATAAATTAATCTGTTTTGTTAATGCTGTTATACGTATGCACTGAAAATACAAGATTATGGAAGCCAACAATAGTGGCTGTTGTAATTAACATGGCCTTCTGAAGGCATAATACAAAATAAAACAAAAAATTCAACAGCACAATAATCATAAATCAAGCCAATTAAATTAATTCAGAACTTAGCAAATATATATTAACACCAAAACAACCAATACAATTATACATTATAAATAATAGACTAGAATAGGATCTAGTTTGTGTGTGTATGTGTGTGTGTGTGAGAGAGAGAGAGAGAGAGAGAGAGAGAGAAATAGAGGGAGGCAGGGAGAGGGAGAGGGGGGCAGCAATAATTTTAAGCAAATGCTAATTTGAAACTGTCAGCTAAATAAGAGAAGAGTGAAAAAACCAGACCCTATTCTAACCTTTTGATCAAATTAAAAGGTCTTTTAACTTCTTTTTTTCACAGAGATACCCCAGAATCCTATGCTATGTCCCTAAAGGCCTGGAACTTGGAAAGAGAAACCAAGAGAAGGCATAGCTGAGAGGAATATTAAGAACAAACTGCAATGTAGGAAGAAATAAGTGGAAACATTCTGAGGACATTGTGCTGGATGAGCTCGAAAAATATACCAGGATTTTAAACTATTCTGTGGCTTGAACACAGAGCCAGTGAAGAGTCCTGAGTTGTTTTGAAATATAATAATAATATTAAGGTGACCAATCGTTCTCCTTTAGGGAGGACAATCTTTCTTTTGTAAGTTCTGTCCTCTCTCAAAAAGTGTCCTCCTACATGTCATCTTTTTCAATATTTGAAGAGTAATCTGTAAATCTCCGTATTCGATCAATGCCAATCCAATCCGTTGAGTGTGACATGAGGTATTTGTATTTGACATAATTCGTCAAGGCTCGGTACAGTGCGGCGAGATGCAATTATGACATGCATGCACTTCGCACAGAAGAATTGTTTTGAGAGAGTGCGCCACGCGCAAGTGGCTTTGTTTACTTCTTACTGAAACATGACACGGCACACACGCACGCATTAGACTCACTTCTTTCTCAGTGAATATTCAATCATACACAGGTGAGCACAATAATTCACATTTTATTGATACATTATCTATTTAAGAATTTCCAAATATGTATAATTTTACTTACAAGTTTATTCACTTATGTTATTGTTTCAGTTTTAATAATAAAATTTATTTATTCCTAATGAATGTGCTTGCATCGTTCGTGTAGCTCTATGTTTTATTTTAAATTTTAAATTTCATTTAGGGATGGAAAAATCAAAAAAGAAGAAATGCCATTTCAACGATAAATTGAATAAGGATTTTCCATTCCTCATATCAAAGAAGGATAACATTGTTTTCTTCAATATTTGCAGTGGCGAATTTTGTATTGCAGTTGGGGGCAGAGCAGCTATTACGAAACACTTGACCACCAAGAAACATAAGCAATCATCAGGTGCATCTGCTTCCAGTTGTAAAGTGACAAGTTGTTTTAAAACTTCAAATTATTCTGAAGATGAAAAACAGTTAGCTGCAATGGAGGAAACATTTGCATTTTGTACCATAATTCACAATCAAAGTTTTTGTAGTATGGATTGTACAACTAAATTATTGTAAAAGTTTCACGATGCTAAATTTTCATGCGCCAGGACAAAATGTGAGGCTTTTACTAAATCAGTATTTTAAAATGACAGTGACAAAATACTTACAGAAGACTTGTAAACTGCAGCATTTGTTATGGTTTTATCTGATGCATTCAATCATAATGAAACTAAATTGTATCCAATAATAATAAGATACTATAATATTACCAAGGGCATTCAAGTAAAAATGTTAAATTTAGAATCTATTGAGGGCGAAACTGCTGAAATTTTGTCAAGCCATCTATACAGAGTAATAAATGAAATCAATTTGAAGTCCCAAGTTATTGCACTAACAGTTGATAACACAAACACAAATTTTGGTGGATGAAGATGCAAGGGGGAGAATAATGTGTATGTAAAATTACAAGATTTACTCCAAAAGCAAATACTAGGAATAGGCTGTAATGCACATATTTTGTCAAATGCAATCAACACAGTGTCATGTGCCATGCCAATTGATGTAGAAGTAATAATAAATGCAATTTGCTTGTATTTTAGTCGTTTTACCATTCGTGTGGTTACTTTAATACAATTTTGTGAAGAAGTAAATGTTCAATACAAAAAACTTTTAGGATATTCAAAAGTTAGATGGCTTGCTCCATCACCTACTATAGAGCATGTTCTACAATTATTTGAACCTCTCCGTTCATATTTTTTAAGTTTAGACAAATGTCCTAAAATCCTGAAATTGTTTTTCAATAATGAAATCTGAGATATTAATGTATTTTGTACATAACCAAGCAACTATTTTTCACAAAACGATTCAAAAGATTAAAAGTGAACACATTTCAGCTACAGAAGTTAATCTTATTTTGAATGCCTTTATCAAACTTCAATATAAAACTTGATTTGAAGAAAAATTTCTTCCTTTAGTTATAAAAATAAAATTGTCATACTCAGAGGAATCAAATCCGGACTAACGGAAAAGTTTATCAAATAATTACAGAATTTTTACCAAACATGTTTTCTAATATCGAAGAATGGTCTGAAACAAACATCACACGAAATAACAGTTTTCAATTGTGTTTTTTTACTTTAGGGCAAGTATATTGGACAGATATTGAATCTTGTATTGAGTTTTTATCTAAAGAAATGTCAGACATTAAAATAGACGACAATTGTCTCTTTGAAGAAATTAGAAGACTGAATATATTTTTAAATTCTGAAAAGTTAATACGACGGGAAAATAAACACGTTGAAATTGATAAAAGATGGGTGGAAATATTCAGCCATTCAAAAATGAACATATTCCATGTGAAAATTTATTTATTCTTATTCAATTTACATTGAGCTGCCCTGGAATGAATGCAGCAGTTGAAAGGGTTTTTTCAATTGGTAATGATTTTTGGAAAAGTGAGAAATCAGAATTGAATGTTGATACTCTAACTGCAGCTCTTGCCGTAAAATTCAATATGGATATTTCTTGTTCAGATATTTCCAATATATTGTTAGAAGATGATACATTGATAAAAAACATTCATTCAATGGGAAAGTACTCATTTAAATAATAATTAATAGGCATGCAAGCATAATTACAATATAAAATGTTATTGTTACAAATGTTTTTTATTATGCAGTTATCATATTATAGTGTATTCTATATTATTGTTGCAATGAATAAAATGTTTCTTTTATTTACAATATTTTTTTTCCTTCAATTTATTTGTGTCCTCCTTCTCATTATAAAAACATTGGTCACCTTACTGAGATGCAGTTTAATGGATCATTTCATAGGAAACAGGGAGATACTGAGGGAAGATTTTAAGATTCATCTCTGAAGAACTATGCTGAAGATCAAGTCCCTGGCATTTGAAACATGCCACATTGCCTGACTTCCCATGCCAACTTTCCTTTTGGCACAGACTGTTTTTATTTCTTTGTTTATTAAATGTATATGCTGCCCACCTTCCCAATAAGGCAACTCTTTTAATAATGTAACATTTATATGCCAAATGCTCAGAGAGATGTGATGCTTATCTGCTAATTCTGTTGCCAAGTGCCAGCAGTTCAGCAGTTCAGTTCTCACCAGCTCAAGGTAGACTCAGCCTTCCATCCTTCTGAGATCGGTAAAATGAGGACCCAGATTATTGAGGGCAATATGCTGACTCCGCTCAGAGAGGGCTGTAAATCACTGTGAAGCAGTATATACTGTAAGTGCTACTACTTTTGCTTATCACACCTGTAAGGAAGTCACTATTTATTCCCATTTTAAAGGTGACCAGGGAGAAGTTGAGGCCAACAGAGGTGATATTTGAAATGATAATCTCTTGGTATATAACTTTATTTAGGAGTTAAAAGGAAAAACTAGAAGACTGATACATTTATTTTCTTTATTTATGTTATAGTACATATATCCTCCCCTTATCCCACAGGATTCTGAGTGGCATAGAAAATGATTGGTCGCAATTTGATGTAGTTTTTATTATGTATGACATTTGATGCTGTTATGTGCCCTCCTAAACCTTCAGTGTTTGACATTGACATAATTAACATTTCTTGTTCTCGTCCCTTATTTAGATGTTTTCCTTTCATCTCCATTAATGTATGAACAGCTTCCATGAGGCAGCCTAGACAATCTTCTATTTCTCCCACAACATTTCAAGAATAACATCCAATGGCAGCAGATTTATAAACACAGGGAAAGCATCAGTGCTTCTTCCATTATTCTGTCATCAAAGATATCAGCCTTAGGCTCTGCTCTGAGCATTAGTCCATGTAGCCCTGATATGCGTTCATGAACCAGGAATTCAAAACACTAACCAGCTGTGGGAACCAGGCAAGGAGCCTGTCACATTAAATGGTATCCAGATTAGAGCTGTGAGAATTTGGGAAAGCCCATCTCACAAACAAGCTCACTCAGACCAAGAGCTGGGAGCGAGAGGAGGGGAGAAAGAGAGAGGGGAGAGAGAAGCAAAGTGAAGGGAGGGGGCTGTGGGAGAAAGAAGAGGAAATAAAAAGGCATTCCTGAGTCATTACAGGCCTCCTTCGATTAAAAATGGCAAGTTTGAAATTAGCTCTGTAACTGACTGGCTGGTTGGCCAATGTCCAAAAAGAAAAAGAAAACAAAGGAAAGCTATCACTGGAGGGAGAAAATGAAGAAGACAAAAGAAGATACAGATTTACCTAAATTTGATGGTGTCGATGCTTAGGTATATATGTATAAGTAATTGCTGTAACCTAAGCGGAAAATCTTACAGATTTCCTCAAAATTGGGCGGTGACAGGAGGTGCTACTGTGGTACAACTTTTTTGCTACCATTGCCCTACCTCAACCTAGAATGTTATGGGAATCCAAATGACAAAGTATTCCTTGCCTAATCCTTCCTGTGTTTTCCCACCAGCACTTCTTCCATACTTCTTTTTTTTAATACAGAAAGCCTATTAAAGAGGAAAAGAGTAACTGTTCCATATCTTTTGATTGATGGTGCTGGAGCTGTCTATCTTGTGGCACCTGGATGATATGTGTGCCTACTAATGTGTAACTCTGAAGGCCCTGCTCTCCCCTCGTACAGCTCTACAGATTTAAACAAGACTTGGGCTGGAACAATCTTTCAAATAACATTTTCAAATAGGCTATCATCCAACAGCTCTTCAAAAAGCAAACTGCTTACACACACACACACTTTGTGACTTCAGCTGATGGCTTCATCAACCTGATTTTAATTTATTACATATTAAGCTATCATGTTTAAGTGATGTGCCAGAGGCTAAACTTGCAGACTCCATAATAGATTTTAAACCAGGTCAATGAAAAGCTTGCTAGTGAGGCAAATATCAGATAAGATTTCAGAACTCCCAGGCAATCAATAAATCCTGTCCTAGGTGTGCTACTGGAAAAATATTTCAAAGATTAATTCAAAGATTATTCAATATCTTGAAAAATTGGGCTGTAGTAATGCAGCTACCTATGAGAACTTCGGACAATCAGTAGAATAAATGCACATTGTTTTGAGTCACCCAGAATGTGGTAAACTGGACAATAAAGCAAATAAATACAGTAAATATATGCATACATACATAATTTTTCACACCCAAAGAGATGTGCTAGTGCTGTTTACTTCTGATCCAATCGCCCTCTCCACTAAATGAGAATCATACTCTTCCTTTTCTTCTCTTTTTTAAATGATAATTTTATTACAGCTTTTAACCTGAAAGGATAAAGCTTAACAAAAAAAATGATAAAAATAGGAAAAAGAAAGCTCTTTAAAGAAAGAGTGAAAAGCCAAAGGTTCGGCGGAGGGATGAGGGGACAAATATAAAGAAATGACTTGTGGTTTTTTTTACAAGAGTTTATATTTACTTCTTTCTATCCTGCCTTTATTATTTTTACAAATAACTCAAGGCAGCAAACATATACAGCACACTTTCTTCCTCCTATTTTTCGTACTACAACAACTCTGTGAGGTGGGTTGGCCTGAGAGAGAATGACTGGACCAAAGTCACTCAGTTGACTTTCGTAGTTAAGGACAGAAAGAACTCACAGTCTCTTACTTTCTAGTCCAGTGCCTCAACCACTAAATCTCTTACTCTGAGTTAATAATATAACTTTATTTTTTTCTATTATCTACTCTTGTTTTTCTAATCATCAAATCTATATATCACAATTTTACCTTTTTCTGGAAATTTTGCCATCTCAGCAAGTTCCATCAATCCTTCTTTCTCTTCTCTAGTTGTCAGAACCTTAACCCTTCTCTCTTCAAGAATGTATCTTTTACTACAGAAATACACCTGCTATTTTAGTGTCCATCAAATCTTAAATCCATCTCTCCAGCTTGATGAAGTATCAGTGACAACATGGAAGCAGGTTTTTTGTTCTTCCAAAGGATATGGTAGGACACTAAGGAGGTCAACTTCCTAAAGAATTCCATAATAAGTGTCTTTCATCTTCTGGAAATCAGAACTGAAGTCCTCTATATAGTGAGAGCCATATCTGGCATCCAGGTGTTTGAGTTAAAGTTAGCTAGATAGTGAAAGAAGCAGAAAATTTCAAACAGGAAGACTGAACAAGGAGAGACCATTCAAATAAGAAAGATATGGAAGGGAGGCAGGGAGGAGAGGGGACGAGAGGAAAGGAAAGGAAAGGAAAGGAAAGGAAAGGAAAGGAAAGGAAAGGAAAGGAAAGGAAAGGAAAGGAAAGGAAAGCGGTCTGGTATCTTTCACTGATTAAAAGATATGCCCCATTTCAGGGTGGCTTCAGGACAAAATATTTCTCATAGCACCCTCTGTTTGCCTTCTGAATATTTTGATCTTACCTATTGAGCATGAAAAAACAAATTTCTGATTCTCAGTCCTCCTATAGAAATTTGCCTACCTCTAGACCAGGGAAAGACTTCACCAACAGACTGAGGGAAAACAAATGTAATAGAAGCACATTTAAGAGAAGAAAAGGAGTTTAGTTGGCATGTTCAACTGCCATGGATGTTGGCTGACGGTATATATTGTGTATATGTGGAGGAACAACAGGAAGAAAGAAAGGAGAAATGAGTATCACAAGACAGCATCGCTGGCTACCTGTCCAGAATTCTTAAGAGAAACCTTCTACAATGTAGGATTTTCTTTCTTTTGTAATCAGATAAAATGTATAGCTGAGCTGCCATCAAAGCCAAGTTAAGAGCCACAGGTATGTTCTCCTTGAGGATGCAACTACTAACTTTGAAAGAGAGATGTTCAAAGGCAAGAATGTTTCCGAAAATGACCTCTTCCTGAAGATTTGTTTATTGACCCTGAACATAGCAGCTCTCCCATGCAGCAAAGAGAGGGCAAGCTGGAGTTCCCTGTAAGGATCCAAGAGCCTGGTTGGCACTCTGATTGATGTTACACCTGCTTAGACCTGTGGGAGTAGAGAGCGGCAGGCATCTAATGAAATCTTCATTTGTGATTTCCCCTCTCAACAGAGCTGAGCCTGTTTATACCCTAAAGTTCAGTGAAGATTCAGGGAGAAAGACATCCCACATTGTTTTCTTCTGTCAGCACTCTAATTGGGTTGATGATGAAATAGATGATAGACACACACCCCCACCAGAGAGGTGGAAATCTAGTTTGAATTTTATTTTACTCTCCAACTGTGCCTTAGATTTCTTTTCTTCTTCTTCTTCTTCTTCTTCTTCTTCTTCTTCTTCTTCTTCTTCTTCT
>JANHFO010003329.1:106048-117411 GCA_032468095.1 Pareas carinatus
CATCAAGTTCAGCAGTTCGATTCTCACTGGCTCAAGGTTGACTCAGCTTTCCATCCTTCCGAGGTTGGTAAAATGAGAACCCAGATTGTTGGGGCAATATGCTGACTGTGTAAATCGCTTAGAGAGTGTTGTAAAGCACTGTTAAGCATTATATAAGTCTAAATAAATAATAATAATAAATAATAAATAAACATCACCAAACTATTAATTTCACCAGTAGCAGTACAATCTCCTTCAATATAGGTGGTGAACTTCCATTAGCAAGTTCCTCAATTCACAAGATTTAGCTTCATGTTGCTTTTGTGTTTGTATGTGTGTATCCCAAAATATTTTCCAATCATTTTGAAGCACGGCTGCTATAAACAGTTGGGTTTTGTTCTTTTTATCAGTGATTCAGAACTACTATTGAATGGGCCTTTATACAATGTATATATTTTTAAAATTTACAGTATACATTTGCTTTTATAAATACGTAAGCATGTATTATGCAATGGAAGCAGAGATGTTAAATTATTGGATTAAATCAAGCCATGGGCAGTCTGCATCAAGTGGATTTCCTTTTACCTGCCTTCTCTCTTATTATCTTAAGGTGAGGATCCTCAGCTACACTCCATTTAGTTTCCAATGTGTTCTGCCTTGTGATCACTGGTCCCTTCACTAAATACACCCCAGCATTCTTCACAGCGCAGATGTTCAGCATCTTGGTACCTAGTTTGATTTTTTTTAAAAAAGGAGCTTCCATTTTAATGTTCATGTTGAATTGTCAGTGTTGTCCTTGGGTAGAAAGAAGCTTAGAGGAAAAAATCAAAGCAGATCATCGATGATAGGATGGAGAGGGATCAAACAAATTAAGAAAGCAAGCTTTGTAAATAAAGAAAAGCCAAGAGTATCCTAGAAACAAGGAAATGAGAGAAGGGGAGCCATGTCCTGCATAAGAAGCAAATCGTCCAAACTGCCACTGCCCTTTGTGCCATTCCAAGCATATTTACACAAAAGTGCTTAGAAGCAAGCTGGAAACAGCAACACCCTGGAAAAATAATTAAGAAATGAAGTCTACTATTTGGTGGCATCTGTCCCAAAAGGGAACAAAGTGTCCTTTGTGAAGTCTCCTTTCCAGAAGGCCTTCCAGGGCTTGAGCTGTATCCATGGCCTCCTCTGGAATTCTCCCCAAAGCAAGACTTCATTGTTCCTGTTCAGTCCAACGACCGCATGCAGGGATGAAAATCCCCAGAGGTTTAAAAAAAAAAAATTACTGATCTGCCAGGCCTGGCTGCTTTTTTCTCAGGACATCAATCAACTTTATTGCAGTGAACAAAGAACTATTGGGGTTACTAAGACACAGGCAGTATCAGCAAATCTAAGCAGGGTGAAAGAGTATAGAAATACTTCCAATAGTATGATGATCTGTTTTGCGATTGGAAAAATGACTGGAATTTTTTAAAAAAATGCCCATATACAGCAAAGCAAAACTGTAGGCATTTCACAGACTCACTTGGGAATGCCACCAAGTAAAAAAAAATACAAAACATACAATCTAAATATTTGGAATCTCAGCTTACTAGGAAAGGAAGGTATTTGGATGGGAGAGCCTTTTTATATGATACATTTTCCTTGATGGATTAGATCCTGTCAAACTCCTAGGAGTCACAATACAGAACAATTCCCTCGTGAAAATTTTCCAGAGAGGGCTAGAAGAAGAAAGAAAAATAAAGCCTTTCCAAAGATTTAATGTATGCTTTCAGTTTACAATATTAATACAGTCACATAGAAAGAACTACAAATGAAAATAAAATTATTTTCTCCCATCATCTTCTAAATTTTGTTTACAGATTGCTAGTGTCTGATATTTTATTTTAAGGCAGGATGGATAATGTGTGACCTAGATCTGACAAACTTTAACTTTCAGCCACCTAAAGCAGTGGTCGCCAACCTTTTGGACCTCAGGGACCACTAAATTCATAATTTTAAATCCTGTGGACCATTAAAATGAATTTTTTTAAAAAGATACATACATTTGTAAAATAATGATCTGAGAGTTTCCATTTTATTAATATGAAAGGCACTTATTTAACAAACAAAAATTTAAAAACTTATTTAATTATAACAAAACCATAAATGCTTATTTAAAAATAACAAAACCTTTAAAGGTTGTTTAATTGTAACAAAAGTATTAGTTAGTTTAATTATTACAAAATAATTGAAGTTTGCTTAAGTATTACACATTTTAGTGTAATATTTGTTCCTGCTTGAGAGAGATAGAGAGAAAGAGCGACAGACAGACAGACAGAGAAAGAGAAAGAGAAAGAAAGACAGACAGAGAGAGAAAGAGAATGAGAGACAGACAGACAGACACAGACACAGACACACACACACACAGGAACCATACAAAAAAAATCAAATAATTTCCAGGTTTTCCTGCGGACCACCAACATTTTCTCATGGCCACTGGTGGGCCCCGGCCCACAGGTTGGCAACCACTGATCTAAACAATCTTATTTGATGGCAAGACTGCTGGCATGCAGAGTTTAGCAGTCTAGAAGATTACAGGTTTCCTGTAAGAAGCTTCCATTAAAAAGAATTGGGGCGGAAGGGGGAGACCTGGAGAAGGCAAAGACTATATAGATTTAAAAACAATTGTTTCAAGTTAATTGTGACTTGAACCCAAGCACTCTCTTTATATTCGTCCACAATAAAGAGAATCATAGAGATAACAACGACAATGTAAAAGAATTGGAGGAGAGGCATAATTAGAATAGAACTGAGGAATCGGTAAGAATTACCATAAAGTACTGGCTACACCATGAAGATCTGTACAAAATCTTGCTCACAACTGATGCATGAACATAGCAAATGCACCTGCATTTATATTTCCTAAAATAAGCAGAATGAGTGACCAAAATGTAGAAGAAAACCAGTGGAGAAAATTATTCAAAATAAGAAAGGATTTGTTTTTCATTGACAACTGGCATGTTGTGCTCCTAGGGAACCAGAGGCCTTTTATTTGTGTAAACCCATCAAGCAAATTATTCAGACTCTGGGGATGGTTATTGTCAAATGATTTACTCATGGGGAAGCTCACATTTTTCTGCTTTGTTCCTTGTTCAGAAAGATTTTGTTCCCCAAGGACACAGGTTTTCCATAAGGTAAGTAAAATAGCTCATGTGTATCATACATTAATAAAACAGGATGGAAAGTCCAGTTTAAAAGCTGTGAGCAAGATTTTGTGCAGGTCTTCATGGTGTAGTCAGTAAAAGGTACTCAACTTTTTCACTGATTTTTTTTACTGTTTTACTTTTGACATTTATTGTCATTAGTCAGAATATCTCATTTCTAGTATTCTAGTTCAGCATTGTGTGTAGTGAATTGCACTCACAATAAATTAAGAATCATTGAAATAAATTTTGACAATACAATCAAATGGTACCCTTCTGTCAAAGGGAAATCACAGCTCTGTCCTTCACACCTTTTCTTCCCACCTAGAATATGACTCATAATCCTTTTCAGACCAACATGCTCATATGGTGTTTTTGCTTTTGTCCATGTCTGTACATATAAATGGAAAAGGTTCAGCATAATCAACACATAAAAGAGAGATGGCAGATTGGCAAAACTACCACTTTAATTCTGTCACCATCAGTTCTGCAGAGCAACAGATGAACACAGGCTAATGAATGAAATTCTCAGGGAAATCATCAGCATTTTGTAACACACGGTGGAAGTCTCCCCAGTGTATTCATCTTCCACACAGTCTATTTTATGGCTTATCCATCAACCAACACAGAAGAAAAAAAGGGGCGGGGAAGGGAAGTGTCTTGAGAATAAGTAAATGTAAGATATCACTCTAGATCATATAGCTGTAGAATCACTATGGGAAAGAAATCTGTTCTTAAACATAACAATAAAAACAACAAATGAAATATTTGAAATCACTAAGCACTCAGACAGCTGGAAATTATTCACAGCAGGAATAAAAGAAAAGCAGGAAATAACAAATCTGCAAATACAGAGGTGAATAATTGTTCTTTTATAGCCTTGACAAGTTTCACAAATAAAGAAGATGGCTTCCAGGTCCATAATACATTCAATTCAACAATACAATCCTTGGTTCTCTGTGTGCAGTTTTAAAAGAAAAAGAAGTTATCTAGAAAAGGAGAAAATTGTGCAAAACTGCTCAAAGCCTAGATTTCCACTTCACATAATTGCCAAATGGACTAGTAACAAAAAACAAAAATACAAAAACAAAACACTTGTATGTGGTGCAATGCAGAACAAACCATAATATCAAAAGGTTTACTTCAGTAGAGAGGATATTTTGAATAAGCAAAGGATTGCACTCCTAATGCTCTGTTCAAATAAAAGTATAAGATGAAAATCTAATTGTACATCGGAACTCCACAATCATCAAAGGCAGTGCTATCTCTTCAAATGAAATGAAACACAAAATATAAGCTCTAGCTAGCCTTAAAGGTTAAAACTCTCCTGTAATCAACTTCAGTTATGAAGGGCTTTCTGTATGAGCAGTACACACAAGTAAGAGATCTAGTGTGAGTATCAATTTCATTGTATGTACTACTATTGGTACTGTATTTCCTTTGTGAAAAAGTAGATGCGCATTCATATTGTATCTGGCCAAAAACAATATGTGAACAAAGGAGAAAAAGCAGAAGAGGAGAAATGGAACAACCTGCCAACCTCCAATTATTAAGGTAAGTAGAGAACGGGGAGAAAGATATATGTGCACATGCACTAGCACAATTTGAAGTCAACTAACCTCAGCAGAGTTGCCTCCAGCTTCCCTCAGGCAAAGTGCCTACCAAGCCTGCTTTGTCCTTTCTCAGAAGTATACATTACTTTGGAAAATTTTCAGTTACTATGGGCAAATGATAAGAACTGAAGAAAACCTGAAGTATGCTTTTTGAGGAGTAAGGAAACTTTTGAGTTTTTCAATATAGAAAAATTGGAAAGTTTCCAGGACTGAGTAGACTCTTGAGACAGCCAAAGAATGTTGAAAGTATGTATATACAATTATGAATAACAAATAGGAAGATCACGTTAGGAAGCTTAATTATTATTTGTATTTTGTATTTGTATTTATTTATATTTCTATACCGTCCTTCTCCCTGAAGGGACCCAGGGCAGTGTACAGCCATTTAAAATACATTTCAAAAACAAACAAACAAACAACAGTTAAAAACAATTAAAATAATTATACCGTGGCTGAATTTAAAACTGAAAATATAAAACCAATTTCTAACAAAATTTAAAATTTAAAATATTTAAAATTAATTTAAAAAATGTAAGCGGAAAAGGTGTGATTAGGCCAACCCAGCCTGGATGAAGAGGTAAGTTTTTATGGCGCGGCAGAAAGCACGGAGGTCAGAGATAGTTCGTATCTCTGGGGGAAGGTCATTCCAGAGGGTGGGAGCTACCACAGAGAAGGCTCTCCCCCTGGGGGTCGCCAGCCAGCCAGCCAGGCCCTCTCTGTGGGAGCATACAGGTCAGTGGAAGGTATTTGCTGGCAGAATGCAGTCCTGTAGATAACTAGGTCCTAAACCATGGAGCGCTTTAAAGGTCATCACCAACACCTTGGAATGCACCCGGAAGCCCACCGGCAACCAGTGCAGCTCACGCAGGAGGGGGGCCACATGGACCCAACCACTGGCCCCCATAACCCCCCGTGCGGCCGCATTCTGTACCAGTTGGAGCATCCGGACGTGTCCAAGGGGGGCCCCATGTAGAGAGCATTACAGTAGTCCAGGCAGGCCATGACGAGTGTCTGAGTGACCGTGCGCATGGTGTCCCAATCTAGAAAGGGGCGCAACTGGCATACCAGGTGAACTTGGTAAAAGACCCCCTGGTGACGGCTGCCACATGATCAACCAAGGACAGCCATGCATCCAGGAGGACACCCAAGTTGTGAACCCTTTCTGTGGGGGCCAAGATTTCGCCCCCAATAGCCAGCGATGGAACGAGCTGGCTATATCGTGACACCGGCAGCCACAGCCATTCGGTCTTGGAGGGATTGAGCTTGAGTCTGTTGCGCCCCATCCAGATCCGCATGGCCTCCAGGCACTGGAACATCACCTCGACGGCATCATTGGGGTGGCCTGAGATGGAGATGTACAGCTGAGCATCATCAGCATACTGATGGTACTCCAACCCAAAGCCATGGATGATCTCACCCAGCGGCTTCATATAAATGTTGAACAGGAGAAGTGAGAGGACGAACCCTGTAGCACCCGACAAGTGAGGCACCACGGCGTCGACCTCTGACCTCTGCTTTCAAAGCACACATAAGGCTAAGAATCTCAAGGCAACATAGAGCTTCTGAGCAGAGATGCTGAAACTCAATTCTGCGCAACCATTATATCATAAACCTGCACCCTTTAATTCTGATATGTAAGTACACACGTCTATGTATTTATGCAGTGAAGAAAGCAGTCTGTGCAAACTTTGAGTTATATTTCTTCAGAGTCTAGCACTGAAAACAAATCCCTAAACCACTCCTCTAGGTGGTTTGTTTGTTCATACAAAAGATGCACTTAATAACATAGTTTATTTCATTGCAGTTTATTAAATGCATCCTATTATCTGGAGATGGTATAACACACTGAGAAACAAAGTAGGCAGTCACATTTCAACTCAGCATGTTCCATGAATCCAATGAAAACATGGGAGTTATGAATTAAAGAGAAGGGGAGTAATAGACTCATGCAGATTGAAGAGATGACAAAATCGGCAAATCTCAGCAAGCCATTCTTGGCAGGAGAATCTCATTACCACCAATGGAGTAAATCCACTATAGAGGTTTGCTCAGTCACAGTTGATGCAACAAATGGGCCTAGAATTTGGATTATAGATTATGATGTAAAGAAGGGTGTGATGATGCCCATAACCATTCCCTCCACATGTTCGCATAAGAAAGGCAGTAGGTCCGCAAGTGTTTGTTTAGATCTGAGAGATACATTCATAACAACCCAGTTGGAGACGTAAAAAATGCAGTTATTTCCCAAACAACTCATAGGCACTGCTGGGAATGGTGTATTCACAACTCAAAAGCTCTCAAAATCTTCTTTACAAATGATATGCAACAGTGAATGCCTTTGGAAAGGTAGTGTGTGAGCCAATCATCAGTATATCACCAACAGCAACATCCGCAGGGATGAGCCAGAGTTATTATTCGTTCTTCTAGTCCAACACTCCGTCGCTACCGCCAAACTCCCTCCCCCACAGCTTTTCTTCAACTTCTTCAGCAGAAAACTGTCACAGTTCTTGAGAATATCAAATTCTGGGATCAGGGAATATGACAATATTAACACAACAGTTTCCAAACCTCCCTGATGCTCTTTATTAATTTAGAATTCTATGAATATTAATGAAAAATTGAAAAGAGCAGCATAAAGTATTTGCTTCTTAGGAGGTGGTAGGTTTCATTCATTAGAGTCAATCTTATTAAAGTTCTATAATATTTATATACATGAACATATTTAATAAAAATAAAAGAACAAATTTATATTTTTTAATAGTTTAATCACCAAACTGAACTAACAAAGTTGGTATTTAGGCATCCTTACAAAATACTACTAGTCTATCTGAAAAATTGCGCATCATATGAGGGCAAAGATGAGTTTATTTATTGCCAAAATAAACAAAATAATGCTGTAGCTCAGAGTTGAGCATGTTGCTGAAATACAGCCTTTAGATATTGCTCAACTACAATTCCCAACACTTCTCACTATTGTTTATAGTAGCAGGCATTGCCAGGGGTTCAACAGGCCCCACACTCAAATTCAACTGATATATATGCTGAATTGTGCTTATGTAAATCTACAAAGGCATGAATTATAGATAACTGGTACAAGTGCATGTGTGTAGAGAATAGCTTGAGATCATCAAACATGCGTCACAGTCCCCAACTGAAATTCCAGTTTTAACATTTTAGATGGCAATTGTTGCAAGCTAATTTCATGAAGAGGTGATGGGCATCACCACAGATGTGTGCTGCAAAAGTTCAACAGTAGTCTCAGAAAAAGACAGCTTTAGCTAAAATAATTAGATTTGTGGTTCAAACAGTCAATTATTCTTTTTCCCTATAGGCTACTCCTTATGACTGCAAGCATCAAATAATGAATATTATATTACTTTTCTGAACAGCTGTAGCGAAATTGAACAATTTTAATTTTCATCTCAAGAGTAGTGAATGAGGGCAATGACAGTGTGCATTTTACTAGCTGATCATATGCTCATTCTGTTTTCCAGAAAATATATCAGAATGAGATGCCCATGAAAAGACAACAAGCTTCAAGAATCAGTTTACCCACATATCATTAATCTCTAAAATATTATGATTCTGTAGCTGATAACAAACATCAGTAGAAAGCATTGCGCAAGTCTCCACTGTTGTATTATAACAAAACAGACTACTCAAATGCAGGTTTTCACATACTCTTGTTTAGTTTTTAAACAATGAGGTTCTAGACTTGGGGCTATTGTTCGATTTTTCTCCTACCATGGGTAGAATGTACATCCCAATTTCAAGTATAAAAATTTTAAGACAAAAAGTCCTAAAAATCAATAGATACATATTTTAATGGTGAATTTTATGCTGAACTTAAGGAAATCTATTGGTTTTGAATTCTGAAGATGGGGCAGACGTAAAAGCATTATCTACTGCCAATAGTTGATGGAATTCATTTTGCTATGTATTTTATAAAGGCCAAGTGGCAGTATTTCTTCTTTACTGTGTCACTGCTAATGACCCAAGAAATAGACACAGACTGATTATTTGGAGCCTTTCCAGAGGGCAGATAATCAAGCCGTCTAAGGTTCAGATCCTTCCCCTTTGTTCCCAGCAAGTCACGTATATATTTAAGTGAACCAGCTTCATTTTTCACTAAACCAATTACATTATGTTCAGATTCTATGAGCTGCTATTTTTTTTATTGTATGGTCAGTCTAAATAAGGCAACATTTGAAAATATTGCCTTGAAACGGGGCTATTATAAACCTATTGTAAATGAGCTACACTTCTCCAAGTTAGATATTACACTGTGACTTATTTGAAAGTGGTAGCAGATGCTTCCAATGCCCCCTTCCTCAGTGTGAAAGAGATGGGCAAACGAACAGGCTTGTTTATATAGTATGAAACTATGTTTTCTGTTCTGTCTGAATGGGGCCAATCAAATGTTCTGTTGGAAATAAATAAAGCAAGATGGAGACTTGCCACTCTGTTGTTTAGCCCATACTCCTGCATCTGTTAATATATCACTGTTAATCCCATATCAAGAGCAATCCACCATGGAGTTCACAGCTAAGAATCTCTAAGATCACTCTCACCAACGCTGACAAGGCAAGACACCAAAATATAAACTGACAACAAACAGCATTCCTTATTAGCACTGATGATGTTAGCTAGCTTGGGTAAGAAAACAAGCAAGCTCAGAGAGTACCAAGGGCCCCTCATTTCAACTCCGAGCTACATATATTCTCCTTTATTTGTTTATAGCTAGCTATCAGCTTATCCTGTTCGTGGACATCCAGTTGTTTCAGCCATTTCCTTAACTGTGCATCTTCTTCCAAAGTTTTACAAGTGACTGTCAGATTTGGCATTGCATTCCATCCTCTTTACTCAAGTAATTTCTCATAAAATTATTTATGTCTTGTGTTAAGGTAAATGCTAGTGAAGATTATTTTCCTTAAACCAGAAATAAAATATCTTTTTTCCCCTGATAGTGAAATAGAATGTCAGAATAAAAATATGCCCCTGGTGAAAATAAGACTTGTTTGGCAGCCATAACAATTGGCCAATCAAATTTACTTTCAAACTTGCTTTTTATTGCATTGTCTCTGCAGTAAAATAGAATTTTAAAAATAGCGAAGGGAAAATAAACTCCATGCAAAACCTAAGTCTTTTGCTAGACCTTTAGGAATTATTTAGAAGATAAAGCAAGAGATGTGTAACTGCCCTACCAACTATATTGTCTGTTTATTTAAGATATCATAGTTGACATGAGAATATGGCATGTGCTTGGTTAATAAATATTTTGAATTCTCTTTTCTGTATTCTTTCAGTGACTGTAAAGAAAGCCCAGGCTGCCAAACCTCATTCTTCAGTGTGCAGATTAAGGCCCAGAAGCAAGGAAGACACTCAATTTAGCTGAAGTCCTTTTCACATTTATCAGGATAAATGTGGCAGAAAATGGTTGGGGACAACAACCTAATGCCTTTTATCATAAATCATCAGATGTTTAGTTGCATATGTTGCATCTGTATCTATGTTTTCAGAGGTTTTCTAAAGATGGTTGATAATTTTAGATAAATTTAAATGCTGTGAAATTAATTCTGACATCAGTGATTTCCATTCTGTTCTCACTTTAACTGGTACGTAGTATGTAGGCAAAAAAAATAACAAAACAGCTCCTAAAAAGGAAAATGTAAGTAGTATACATTAACTGCAGTAGGTATCATGCTTAATTTTGTCCCATGTAGAAGGTATTCACTTAGGGATCCAATGAAATTTATGATTCTACTAAATGTAAATGCATTTTTGCATGCAGATCTTCTACATTGTGTACTTTTTCACAATACTTTTCTGGTCACCACCATGGAAATGTTCTATTTGACTCCATGTCTGAGTCATGACCTTTGAGAATTATTTGGGTGGCAACTGTTAAAATCCTGGAATAACTTGGTTGAAATTTTTAGCAAATTTCAATCAAATTCCAGTGGAACAGTCTGTTAACAGTCAGAAACCATTTTCATCATTCCCCTTTGCTTTATAATTTCCTTCTACCTTAATCAGTAGAAGGAAAAACAATTATCTAGATTCCACTATTTTATTTCTGGTATAATTTTTTTACTATTTTTATATAAAAACAAAAAACAATGTGCTTATAAATTTCCATCAGCATCAGCTTGCTGGACATACATTTCAAATTTCTTTCATCAGTACTTATCAAGTTCATGAATGCAATTCCCACCTACCCCTTCCATCTCTTATCTAATTATTTGTACTGCTTTAAAGTCAATTTTCCTAAAAACTTTCAAATAATTTCATATTTATATAAAACATTATAAGTAACACATTGCAATAATAACAGGCTAACAATGTCAAACATATTAAATCATTTAAGTAATATTATATTTATCTAACATCCTTAAAAATCTTAATTTCACCTCCTTATCTTGTCAATCTTTCAATTTAAACTAATGGTCGTTTAAACTCCTATTCTGAATTACTGGAAGAATTCTAAGATTGAAATTAAATTTATTTAAAATATTTTTATCTATCCCATTTCAATTCCTTATAATATATTTATCAATTCCATATCACTACAATATAACAAAGCTATCAATTTTTCATC
>JANHFO010003329.1:125666-143273 GCA_032468095.1 Pareas carinatus
AACCTTAACTTAATTCTAACTCCTACCCTTATCCCAGTCTGATTACGTCAGTTCTTTCATCCTTCCATTTTACTTACTTTCTTTCTATTTTCCTTCTCTTATCTTCTGTAATTTTCTTATATCTTCCTTCTCCACTTCCTTTTCCTTTCCCTCCTTCTCATTCCTTATTTTTCTTTCCCTTCCTTTTTTTCTTCCCTTGATGTCTCCTCTTCTACTTAACTTACTATAATTTCCACTCTTAAACCTAACCCTAATTCTTTCACTAACCCTAACCCTAACTCTACCCTAAATCTATCCCTAACTCTAACCCTCAATCTAGCCCTATATCTAACCTTATCTTAATCTTAACACTACCCTTCACCCTACCCACCACCCTAAACTAGCCCCTTACCTTAACCTTAACTTAATTCTAACTCCTACCCTTATCCCAGTCTGATTACGTCAGTTCTTTCATCCTTCCATTTTACTTACCTACCTAACTTCCTTCAACTTCCTTTCTTTGTCTTACCTCCTTCTCTTCATATCCCCTTTGTTCTTCCCTTTCTCCTTTTAACTATCCATCCATCAATTTCTTCGGCCTAAATGTTACCTCCATAAAGCACTTATCATATCTTTTCTTCCCTCTTACACTTTAAGTATTTATTCATTTACTAATAAAACAATTTCATCTCCATCAAATAATAAAATTCCATTTTTCCTTTTTCCCTTTTCCCCTCTTAAATTTAACTTTCACATTTTCAAATATACATCATTTCATTTTTATTCCACTTTGTCATCTAATAGTTTTTTTTCTCCTTGTTGTTCTTATTGTATATAAAATGTCTCGTATTTCCTCTTTAAACCCCATCAATTTTCTCCTCCCCCACTTTTTCCCCCTTTAATTTTTAAATTTAAATTTAACTTAAATTCACTCTTAATTCCCTTTTTTTCCTCTTTCCCCCCTTGGTATTTTGGATAGCTTGTTTAGTATAGTCTCAGTTTTTTTCTTTCTATCTAACATTAACATTTTTACCATTAACCATAGAAATCACCAATGTTTACCATTAACCATAGAAATCACCAATGTAAAGATGAGAAGGATAACCCATTTATAAACAATCTTTTTTTCCCCTTCACGCTATTTTAAATACATTTCTTTCCTATAATCTATCAAAAGCATTTCCTATAACTTATCAAAAACATATCACATATCCTGTATTCATTAACCTGTTTTCTATTAGTAATCCCATATTTAGGTTTTACCCTATTCCTTTCTTAATGAATGAATCCCTTACATCCACTTTTCCCTTTTGGAGATTTCCTTTCCTATTTGACTTTTTATCCAGCCTTTTTTCTTTCCCTAACTTTCTCCTATTTTTCCTCTTGTTCTCCTTCCTTACTTCTCTCCCTTCACCTTTCCTCTGTTTCACCTTATATTTCATTTTGCAAGTTCCTCCCCTTTTACTCTTCACCCTCTTTCCTCCAAAATCATTTACCCTGGGCATTTTTGGCATGCATTTTATTTCCATTTTTCTTTGAAGAACTTTGCCTCCTCTCTGTCTTTTTGCCTTTATCAATTTCTTTCCTTTTTGTAGCTCCTTGAATCACCTTCTTACTTTTCTTTAATTTCTTCCTTCTTATTTTAATGTTTAACATTGAATTAATTTCCGGACTCTCCTTCATCTTTTTAAGCTTCTGTACATGTTCACAAAGTCTGTCCATCTGTCCCAATACATCCTTTTGCCAACTTTTCCACCATTGCTCAAATGGTATAGTGTAGATTGTTTTTGGTCAGCCATTTTTGACTCCTTTGTTGGTCCTCGTTGTTGTAGCCGATGCAGGGTTCGTAAGGATGAGACACTGTAGCTCTTTGTAACGCTTTATTAGTTCACAGTGAGGTGGATACAACTGGGCTCAACCCGCATGGCCTGAGCTATTTATACTCTGTTTGAATTGGGCGCGCTGCCAATCATGTCCCGGGGATTTCCCGCTCTGGGAATCCCCTCCCAGATCCTTATATGGATCTAACACCCCTTCCCTCCCAGCAGGCTGTTTCCCCCACTATTTGCATATGTAATCATGCAAATGGGTGGGGTTTTTTAAGCCCCCCCGACCTGTGCAGAACAGTCGGCTGGATGTCGGCCGTGGAGGTAGGCATGCTCTGGGGAGGCTCCTGTGTCTCTTCCAGAGACAATGGGAGGCCCTCAGGCACGCCCTTTCCCGCGCTGGAGTTGCTTCGGTCTGGGGTTCTGCTTCATTGGTTTCAGGTAAGTAACCCACGTAGTCCCCGCCTTCGGTACCTATGAGAGGGGAATCCCTAGTGTTAGTGTCAGCCAGTGGGTGGTCCCCTTGAGAGGGCCCTGGGGTGTGTCACCCTCTGAGTTGGTCACCGTGTCGCCTCCATTCTCGGCCATCCCCCAGCGTCACCACATACGATTTGAGGCCCATTATTTTTGTGACTTTCTCTTCCTCCCACCAGGGGCTGCTTGCAACGTTTAGGGCAACACCGGGTTCCCCAAGTTGAATGTTCGAGTTGTTGGTGCGTTTATTTTTACTGCTGTGGGGGCGTAACACGGGTTCAGTCTATCCAGGACTGACCGTAGTTTGTGCCCCATGAGTAACTCGGCCGGGCTCCTGCCTGTTGCTCTGCATGGGGTAACGTGCTGCCAAGTGAGGACCTCATCAACTCTTGCTTGCCAGTCGCCCTGCTGGATCCGGCTAAGGGTTTCTTTGGTCATCCGAATCATCCTGGCCATTCGTGCTCACTTTTCCCGGGGCCGAGAGAGCGTGCCTGATGCCCTGGCTGGTCAGGTATTCCTCGAACTCCGCCCCAGTGAATTGGGGCCCATTATCGGAGACCAGGACATCTGGTAGGCCGTGAGTAGCGAATAGGTCCCTCAGCATCTTAATGATCGCTTGGGACGTTGTGGAGTTCATGGTGGCTATTTCTAGCCACTTTGAGTGGGCATCCACAACCACTAAGGAGGTGTGTCCTTAGTGGTTTCCCAATTTGTAGTGGGTGATTTTGGGGGAGCAGCTCGTGACTGTTGGCACCCAATGTTGGATGTCCTCATCCAACCCAGGCCACCACACATAGCTCCTGGTGAGGCTCTTCATTCTGATCATCCTCGGGTGGCCCTTATGTAATGTTTCTAGGACACCTTTCTGTAGGCTCCTGGGGATAACTACCCTATCCCTCCTCAGCAGGCACCCCTGGTGTGCTGTTAATTTCTCCCACTTATTTTGGTAGTGACTGAATTCTTTCTCTAAGGTCCCCTCAGGCCATCCCCTCAATGTCCAGTTTAGCACTTTCCTGATCACTGGGTCTCGGGCTGTGTGGTCCGCTACCTCCCTGGAGGTGATGAGGCCCTGCTGGGCGCAGTCAATGAGGAGGACAGTGTCCTCGGTGTCACTGTCACCCTCTGATCTTGGTAAGGGCCAACGGCTCAGCGCGTCAGCATGCGAGAGCTGTGAGCCTGGTCGGTGGATGAGCGTGTAGTGATATGCCACTAACGTGATTGTCCACCGTGTCATTCTGGGGGAGAGTGTCTGTGGGGTGGGCCTATCTCCTGCTAGTATACCTAGTAACGGCTTGTGGTCTGTTACTAGGGTGAAGTGCCTGCCAAACAGGTACTCGTGGAACCATTTGATTCCCGCTATTAAAGCCAGGGCTTCTTTGTTCAGCTAGCTGTAGTTCCTTTCGGGCTTGGTCAGTGTATGGGAGTAGAATGCTATGGGGGCTTTGTCCCCATTAGGCAACTTATGGTGGAGGACTGCCCCCACCCCAAATGGCGAGGCGTCGCATGTGAGTAGGACCGGGAGGGTAGTGTTGTATCCCCTGAGAAAGGTCTCCTCAGAGAGAAGGTCCTTGACCCCTTTGAAGGCCCTGTCCTCTTTCGCTCCCCAAGACCATGGTATTTTGCTTCCCAAGAGTTTGTGTAGTGGTTCTGCTATTGTTGCCTTGCTCTTTAAGAACGTGTTGTAAAAATTGAGCAGGCCCAGGAATGCCTGAAGCTGCATCCTATTCTCAGGTGTGGGGGCTTCCCTGATTGCCCTGACCTTGTCTGCTGTGGTGTGGATTCCCTCCCCGTCGATTTTATACCCCAAAAAGGTGACTTCCCGGGCCCCTATGGTGCATTTCTCCCACTTCAGGTGCAGGCCGGCCTTCCTGAATTTGGTTAGGACCTTCCTTAGTCTAGTGATTTGTTGTTTTTCATCGTGCGCTGTCACCAGCATGTCGTCCAAATATGGCACTGTACCAGGAATCCCTTGGAGTAGTCTTTCCATGATCCTCTGGAATATCCCTGGTGCCACACTGACCCCAAACTGGAGGCGGTTGCACCTAAATGCACCCTTGTGCATTACTATTGTCTGTGCATCTGTGGTTTCAGCATCCACTGGAAGCTGTTGGTAGGCATGGGCCAGGTCTAATTTTGCAAAAATTTTACCTGGCCCCAGGGAATGTAGCAGATGCTGGACAACAGGGATCGGATAGGCGCTTGGCTGTAATGCCTTGTTCAAAGTGCTTTTGTAATCAGCGCAAATCCTGGTCGACCCATCGCTCTTAAGCGGGGTCACTATCGGGGTCTCCCACCTAGCATGATCTACCGGTTCCAGGATTCCCTAACAAATTAGCTTGTCCAGTTCCGCCTCGACCTTTGGTTTAAGCCCGAAGGAAACTCTTCACGCTTTAAGGCGGATGGGGCTTACTGTGGGGTTTAGGGCCAAAAGAGATAGGAGTCCCCTTATACTTGCCCAGGTCCAAGCTGAAGACATCCAAGAACTCCTGGATGAGGTTGTCGAACCCCTACGTCTGCACTGTGTGAACTCCCGAGATCCCCAGTCCCAGAGCCCCAAACCAGTCCAGCCCCAGGAGAGTCTGCAGCTTCCTCTTGACCATGTAGATGGGGAGGGTTTGGCTGATCTCGTGGTACCGGACTGGGACGTTGATGCAGCCGATGACAGGGATGTTGTTTCCCTGGTAGTCAGCGAGGGAAAGCTTGGCGCATGCAATGTCCTTTTGGCGGAGTTTGGGGTGTAATGCCTTAAGATCGGCCCAAGCGATGATCGAGACTCCAGAGCCCGAGTCGATCTCTGTGTCGCAGGGCTGGCCAAAGATGTGGACCGTGGTCATCAGTTTCTTGCTCGCCGACGCGTTGTTGTTTATTGATGTGCAGTTGGTGTCAGCTGATCTGCCGTGGCCTTTGCGCTGCTCAGACTTGTTCTTCGTCGTTGTCCACCGGGGGGCGCTGGCACGGTCGGAGTGATGTTTTCTGCCAGACGAGCAAGGCGAGTGGTTGCGAGCCCGGCAGGCTCGCTCTATGTGACCATTCTTCCTGCAGTTGTGGCACAGTGCATCCTTGAACGGGCATGCGGCCCTGGTGTGAGCTCTGCCACAGCCCGGGCACTTGGGCCTGGGGTCCTCATGCCGCTTGAACTTTTATTCACTCCCTCATCCTCGTTTTGATCAGAGGACGACTCAGAGTCTGTGTGATTTTGGACTCTGTGGGTCTTTTCGATGTTTCGGTCATCGTCGTCTGGGATCTTGGCCACTTGGGCCTCCACAGTGACCGATGTCTCGGCTGTGTGGGCTTCCTCAACTGCAATGACCAACATTATCTTGGGGTTGGTGATCAGATGGCGTTTGAGGCTTTGGTCCTGGAGGCCATAGATGAACTGGTCCAAAATGGCCTCCTCAATGTCCAGAAACTTGCTGTTCACGGCGATCACCCTCAGGGTCTCCAAGTTGACGTTGATTGACTCGCCAGGTTTTTGTTTTCGGTATCTTAGTTCAAAACGTTTGATGAGCTTGGCTGGTGGCAGCATGAAATGCCTTTTCAGTCACCCGATCATCTCCGGCCAGGGAATAGAGTTAGCTGGTTGTGGTGCGGCGATGGCCCTTGCCACGAGGAAGGCGGCTTGCCCGCAGTGGCTGAGGAACAGATTCCTCATGATCTTATCGGGAAGATCCAATAGTTCATTCGCTTCAAGATAGCAATTGTAGCGCTCCATGTATTCCTCCCAGTTTTCCACTTCTGGGCGGAAGGTAGGGTCAAAAGGAGTCTGTCCTTGAATATTGGAGGCCATGTCTGCCAGCAATTGTTCCTCTGAGTTAGTCGCGGTTTGAATTTCGCGCTTCTGCGATCGGTAGGTCGTAGTGCTGTGGCTGGTCTCCGGCCAATTGAGTGTTCTTGTCTGTTGCCCTGTGGCCCTCCTCGTCGCCAGTGTTGTAGCTGATGCAGGGTTCATAAAGACGAGACAGTGTAGCTCTTTGTAACGCTTTATTAGTTCACAGTGAGGTGGATACAACTGAGCTCAACCCGCATGGGCTGAGCTATTTATACTCTGCTTGAATTGGGCGCGCTGCCAATCCTGTCCCGGGGATTTCCTGCTCTGGGAATCCCCTCCCAGATCCTTATATGGATCTAACACTTGTTATATTTAAACGTTCATCTTTTAATGTACAGTCAAATTTAGTCCTTTTATTTTTCTTCCTTTCATCTACAGTCCTTATTTTTCCCCTCAGCTTTCAATCAAATTTTCAATTCTTCATTTTCCCCATTTTTGAAATAGTGTTGGTAAAGTTTCCAATTAATAAAATTCCTTTGTAGTCAAATCGTAATCCAAATTAATCTCGGGAGCTGCAATCTTCCCAGTTCATTACTTCTTGTCTATCTCTATTTTTCTTCTATGAAGCAATCCTCCCCATAAGTGCCAGTTTGCCGCTTTAAAACCCTTATGGGGGAACTATATTTAATGAAATCACAAAATACCCCATATCAACCAATTAAAGTAAAAAGTACCTCAAATTTATTTTCCTTTGGATTGGTTTAGTCTCTTCTTTTGTCTTCTCACCCTGTTGTTCTTCCTGGGTGGTTGCTTTCGTGAGAGTTGGTTTTCTCGTTGTTCTGGCTTTTCTCCTAATGGCGCTTAAATGTGCCATTTCTCTGCCGGGATAATGGGAGAAGATGGGCTTCCTCGGGCAGATTGCCGTCTGTTCTGGGAGCCCCACCGCGCCTTCTTCGGACACCCTCCCCACCTTGGTTCTTTCATAAATGTTCAATGGGGTTCAATCTAGGTGTTTTGGTAACTGTAGGATTTGACAAGTTTGGCTGGTCAGGCTGTCCAGTTAATTAATCTGCCTTGTTTTCCCCTTCCTGGGCAGCAGACGGTCTGGCGGCAGGTGATTCTGTTTGTTGATTGGATGTTTCAGTTTTGAGTGCTCCTATTTAAACAGAGCAAGTTAAAGATGTGAGTTGAGTTGTTGCAGGATTTCTGTTACTGTTGCAATAAAGAGTTTCTATTTCACTCCGTGAATTCCTGCCTTTTCCCTTGCTGCAAGAATCTAACAAGTGGCAATGAGTTTTGGGATTGCCAAGTGAGAGGACCAAGAAATCGGAGATTGAAAAGCATTAAGTGGCCAAAGTGACTATGTTATCGCCACCTGCTCCATTCGACCCAATTAAGGAAACATGGGAAGTATTCATGGCGAGGTTTGATTTTTTTATAATCTCCCATGCTATTCCTAATTTAACTGATGACAGAAAAAAAGCTATATTCCTCAGCAATTGTGGTCATGAAGTATTCGATTCAGCGCAAACACTGGCGGAACCGAATATACTCCAAGCTATTTCTTGGAAAGATTTAACTGATGCCTTAAAGGCTCATTATGCATCTGTGCCATCTAAATTCGTGAAAAGGGATGAGTTTAGACATAGAATGCAGTGCATAGGAGAGTCTATCAACCAATTCATAGCTGCATTATGAAAAGCAGCAGCTCATTGTGCTTTTGCAAATGTTGATGACATCTTATTAGACCAGCTAATTTTTGAAGTTCATGATTTGAGACTCCAATGCAGGTTGCTAGCCAATCCAAATTTAACACTGAGAGTAGTTCTTGATGAAGCAAGAGCTGCTGAAATGGCAGCCAGTGCAGCTGACTCTCTCCAGAAATTGGCTGGAACAGCTGCAGCTGAAAAACCAGCAACAGCTGTTAGCCAGGGCATATCATGGGAGGCATATGAAGAATCTGATGAGGAACCGTATGAGGTTGATCAGACTATGAAAAATCAACCAGAACAGAAGCGTAGATGCCCCAGCTGTGGTGGCCAGCACCCCAGATCATCGTGCAGATTCCGAGATGCAATCTGTAGATGCTGCGAGAAGAGGGGCCATCTGGCCAAGGTCTGCAGAGCATCAGAACTGGTGGAACCGACTCCACAGGCACCCCCACCTCGTTTTGGATAGTTCAAGCCCAAACACGAAACCAAACAATGGGGAAAACCCAAGAAATCAGCAAACTCGTCTGAGGCTTTCCAGATCAAGATTGATAACAATGGCTCAAAATACCAAAAAAAGATCAATGTAACTGTATATATTGGAGGTAAACTCTGCCAGATGGAGGTCGACTCAGGATTGGTGATCTCAATAATGTTCTGAAGAAACTTGAAAGAGGTCCTGTAAAGAACCAAAAGAAGCCATCTGCAGCCACAAAAACTGAAAATAAGTGACTACCAGGGCAATCGGTTGCCAGTATGGGGAACTTTGGACATTCCAGTAGCCTATAGGCATTCAAAGGATATTTGCCTGTGACTATTGTGGGGGCCTGTTTTTCAAGCCTGTTGTGACTCAAATGGTTTGGGGCTCTTGGTTTATGGGTCACTGGAATACACTCCATGACAGGGAGCTGCGGAGACGACTTAATTGCTGAATATCAAGATGTATTCAACCAGAAAGTAGGCAAGTATACAGGAAATCCATTTCAATTAACTTAGATCCCCAAATTGCCCCAATCAGACTAAAACCATGAAGAGTCCCATTTGCATTAAAAGAAAAATTATATGCAGCCCTAGACAAATTAATTGCTCAGGGTATCCTGGTCCCAAATGACCACGCTTGCTGGGAAACACCAATTGTGACCCCAGTCAAAAAAGATTGCTCTATCCGCATTTGTGCGAGTTACAAATGTATTATAAATAAGGCGCTGCAGCAGAGCGCCTACCCAGTACCTGTAATCCAGCACCTGCTTCACTCCTTGGGTCCAGGCAAGGTATTTGCCAAATTAGACCTGGCGCAAGCCTATCACCAGTTACCTGTTGATAGCACCACATCTGAGTTACAAACTATTGTGACTCACCGTGGTGCTTTTAAAGTGACAAGACTTCAATTTGACACAAGCATAGCTCTAGGGATTTTTCAGAGTGTGATGGAATAGTTACTGCAAAAGATCTCTGGAGTCGTGCCTTATTTTGATAATATTCTAGTCACAGCTGAAAATAAGGAACAACTCAGATCACATTTAAAAAAGATTTTTGAAACATTTAGATGCAAGGGTCTGAAACTGAGAAGAGACAAATGCCAAATGGATGTATCAGAGGTAGAATTTCTAGGCTATAGCGTAGATGGCTCAGGCATTCACCCCATGCTAAATAAAGTCCAGGCAATTAGGGATGCCCTAGTACCAAAGAATAAAACAGACCTGCAATTATTTTTTGGACTACTTAATTTCTATCATAGTTTACTTAAAGGAAAAGCTACTATAGTTGACTCATTACACCGCTTATTGTCTAAGAAAATCCCATGGTTTGGGGGATGAAAGGAAGATGATACTTTTAAAAAATGTAAGAAATTGTTATCTAGTGATCAGTCATTAATTCATTATAACACGACACTCCCGGAAATGCTGTGATGCCTCACCATTTGGCATTGGTGCTATGTTAAGCCACATATTGCCTAATGGTGAGGAATCACTGGTGGTGTTTTTCTCACACACATTAACAGCTTCAGAAAGGAACTACAGCCAGCTTGATAAGGAGACTCTGGCTTTGGTTGCTTCTGTTCGCCGTTTTCATGAGTACCTTTATGGCTGGCACTTCACGTTGATAACTGATCACAAGTCCCTGCTAGGCATTCTTGCTGGGGATCACCCTACACTGTCCCCCAGGTTAATTCGCTGGTCTATTTTATTGGCTGCCTATTCTTATAGGCTGCAGCATCGACTGGTCTCGATTGTGGGGCATGCTGACACACTCAGCTGCTGTCCGCTACCAACTGGGGGATGAAGTTTATGCCTGAGGTGCCTGCGTTTTTGATTGACTGTCTTGCCACCTCTCTTGTCACTTCCTCCGAGGTAGCAGCATTTTCTGCCTCTGACCCAATCATTAAGCAGCTTTTGAGCTGGATGTGAAGGGGGTGTCCGGAAGAGCAAATTGCTGATGTTTTTAAACAGCTTTGGGCACGCAGGGAGGAACTAGCAGTGCAAGGAGACTGTCTGTTGTAGGGTGACAGGGTAGTGATCCCTAAGAAACTACAAACACACATTTTAGGCACTCTACATGAATGCCATCCTGGCATAGTAAAAATGAAATCCCTAGCCTGACGTTTTGTCTGGTGATCTTCAATGTGCTGTGTCAACCAATTAGAGGGGTCCTGATAAGAATCTTCAACATCTCCCTGCAAACGGCCAATGTTCCATCATTACTTATCTGAGAACAAGAAATGTTAGAAGCTTATCTACTTTATGAATGAGACTGGCACATCACATGGCAGGGCTTCTCACCTCTTATGGTGCAGTGACTCCCTAAAATGATAAAATGAATCTGGGTAATTCCCCTCAATAGGTAAAATTAATTATTTCATTAGAGTAGGCAAGATAAATATACCGTTTACTTTTAATAATTATATTTCAACCTATATTTCAAAGAAAACAATGATAGGGACATCAAGATATAGCACTTTCCTGAACATACAAATGTGGCATTCCAAATTCAGTGCAAAGGTACAAATAAAAGGGAAAAGATCCACACACTCAAATGAGATAAGAATATTTTCCACCAATGGAGTTGCGTGTCCACTAGAATATACATTCCAAAGGATATGTTCACAAAAGACAAATTTCCCTATAAATACTGCCAGTCTCGATGCCCCTATTTTGTAGCTACCTACCTCCATGCTTTCAAATAAACTACCTCTTTTCCAAGCAGTGTGCCCAATGTAATTCTTCTGCAATCCTGGTTCAGAATTGAACTGCATTTTATAGGGAGGAAGGGAGCGGGCAGACAGCTGAGG
Source organism: Pareas carinatus (assembly GCA_032468095.1). Taxonomy (NCBI): domain Eukaryota; kingdom Metazoa; phylum Chordata; class Lepidosauria; order Squamata; family Pareidae; genus Pareas; species Pareas carinatus. The sequence continues at coordinate 136,713 of JANHFO010003329.1, forward strand.
CTTCACCCAGAACTCTGAAGGTCTCCTGCTTTTTTGCATTCATCATATTTTGACATTAAACTAGAAGGTTTAGTTTGAAAAGGTATGAGGAAGGTATTCTCTGGCAGTGCTCCATCTATTGTCTCATGATTTCATTTTAAGAAATGCTTAGTTTCATGAGTCAAACTGCCCTTGCTTAAATTGTAACACAATCTAAGAGTTTTTATAATTGTATCAAACAATAATTCATTCTGAATTCAGGAAAAATCATCTCAGCTTCTTTTCTGCCCACATAGCTTGCTTCTATATTCTGTTCTAAAAACTAGAAATGATTTTCTTATAACATGTTTATTAATCAATCTCTTAGTTGACAGATGTGTGTTCTTTTCTAGGGCTGGAAAGTAATGTAAGGGAGATTTGACTCATGTGTTTAGTTAGCCTGCAAGAAAACACAGTAGGCAAGCTTATTGATGAATTACTATACTTGTCCACATGTACCCCTTTAATCAGGAAAGGAAGCTAAGAATATCTCAGGACACTTTGTTAGCATTCTTCAATCATAAGGGATAGTCAAATGAAAAGATTAAAACAACATTTATGTGTTAGAATGCTCATCCGATAGTCACTGCTGTTGAGTTTCCTTTTATATCTGTCTACAGCTGAATTGCTATAAAATATGTAGGGGAGTCTGATAAAAGCAATGTGACTTTTTGTAAAAGCAATATTTTCCTTTTCCTTTAAAGGTCATATCTAAAAACAAGCATTAAAGAAAGCGCCAATGTTTACAAACTTAATTCATAATGTGGATTCTTTTCTTCTATCAAAAAGCAAGTAAGAGAATCAGAAGGCTGGAACAGGACAAAAGATTTACATTTTCATGTAAGTGTAAGGCTAAACAATTTAAAATTCTTTTCTTTGAATTTTACAGAAAACAGACACATGCAAGAAAACACCATGTCTCATCTATTTGGCATTTGTATGATTGAGCATTTGAAATGCTATGAAAGGTGTATGGAACAACTGTGTTAAACACAATTGCATTTGGATTAAGAAGAGCAAGTGGATTTGATGGAATGTGGAGAGGATGAAAAGGTAGTGAATGCAGCTGCCAAAGCAGACAGCACTGAGTAAAGACCATAATCCACATCCTATAGCTCACTCACTCACTCACATTATTTATTTTAACTTACTGAAAATCATCAGCAGCTGAAAATATGGCCTGCAGTTCAAATTGGCCACAATAAATGTTTTGATGTCACAGATTAGTAACACTCCCCTTTCTACTTAATATCATTATTTTAGTTAAAAAATATAGCATGCATGTAATATATAATTAAATAAAAAATCATATAAAAACATACAATTGTGTGTCTTCTTGACCAGACAACAGACATAATGTTACAGTTTCTGGAAGAATGGCTTGATTCCTGAACTCTACATGGAAATAAAATTGACATTGCTAGTATTTTTCAACATTTTCAAAACCAAAGATACATCATTTAGGTTTATGGGATATATGGGACCAACCCATGTATGAAGGTTTTTTTAAAAAACTACTCATATTATGGTTAGTTATTCTATGACATATTCATTCAAAACATTTCTCATTAATATAGTGCAAACCAGTGATAACCAATTCAGAGTATTTCAATTATTATTAGCGGGTGGCTTATCCAGGTTGATAGAACTAAACAGTATTCAGGGCATCTATAATTTGCTAAAATATTCAAATCAAAGCATGTTCTATGTTTTCTCTGAGAATAAGCAGTTCAAATGCCTTAAAATAAGAAGTTCTGCTCTGTGGTGTTTTCTTAAATAAATATCATCCGCAGAAGGAAATTGGATTCAACTATTCAGGTTTGCTTTACAAAAAAATACCATGCAATCATGGGTTTTGTTCTCATCCTCCAATCAGGGACAGCATCCTTCTTTGTTTTACTGTAGGAGGCAAAAGCTAATGCATGCAAAAATAGTGTTAGAATAAGAGTTAGTAATTTATCAGTGGAACTATCTCTTGGTATAAAATCCAACTATGAGTTCAAGATCGAAGACACTTTCATTTTAATATAGCAAGATGAAAAGTAAAAGCCCATACTTTAACGAAAGAGGTCACCAATATACAATTCTGATAGATAAAACTACTGGATTTAATTGCGTAAAAAAGGGAACACACACACACACACACATTTTTCTTGAGATCAATTCATTCTTCAATTACTCTCCATATAAAGAGTTACATTTTTTAGTTCTATACAGGAATCAAGCTACATATTTTTCAAGTCAGATACTAACTTTACAATGTTTATAAATAGAATAACTACATCTTAGAAACAGTCTATAAAATACTGTATTTTACCATCCTTAAGATCACCTGAATCTGGTAATTTCCTTATCTAATAGACTAGGTCAATAAATTAGGGTTTGGTAATAAACAGAAGAATTGGAAGAAAGTTATTTATTTTCGGTTTGAATTATTTTTTTCTTGCATATTCTTTTTTCAATGCAACAAAACCACCAGAAATCAGATTCTGTCAAGAATAATGCATTTTCTCCCCAACTCAATTCAGATAAGGAACAGAATGTATTAGAATTTGTGATTTAGTCTTTCATTGATTAATACTCCACTTAACATGTGAAAATAGTCCTGTTGAAATGAAAAAACTGGAACTAGAGCAAGTAACTACTTAGAAATGTGGTATTTGTTCCTGGGAATAGGAATTTTCAGCTTCTTATTCAATGGGTGCCTAGAGATACAGTATCATATTAGAAATAAAAATATATTTTCTTAGCTTAATCATATAATATATATAAAAATCTTCTTAATTGCTGACCTGTATTATCAAAATAATGGACATTATATCAAACCCAAAGGCATATTTTAGTTTATTATTTACATTTTTATTATTTAAGATGATCTTTGCATTATGTTCAGTGATCCTCACTTAAGTTGCTTGCCCATTATTCATGGTCTAGCCTTCTTAGAGAATATTTTTTCTCACCCTCTGTTCATTCAAAAATAGATGTCTTTAAGCTGCTTCAGCTGTTTTCAGCAACTGGTAAGAAGGAAGATAACCAGAGAATCATATTTAAAAAATGCAGTGTTAGCAGATAAAGACAAAAAGTGTATCTTCCATCACCAAGAACATTAATTAAATGCATTCATAACAGGTTGATTATTGATGATTAACCCAAACACTTTAAGACTGATCTTCAACAACTAATTTAGAAATTATATCACAAATATACCTGCAATGACTACAGTGCAAAAGAATGCTGGACGCCAAACTTCAAATTTTGAAAAAGAGGATCTATTAGCTGGAAAGTATCAAATTTCTAACAGGAGTACTGTATCTAATTCTGGACACCACAACTGAAAAAAGAACAGAAACATCCTAGAGTAAATTCAGAGGAGGACTGCAAAATTGTGGGAGGTTTGGGAAACAAATCCTATTGGAATAATTAAAAATTCTGTGTCTGTTTAGCCTACAGAAGATGCAATGGAGGAAAAACAGAAGTCCTCAAATAGGCTCATGAAGAGTTGACACATAAGAAATCTCCACTTATTGTCCCAGAGGGCAGGACCACAACAAATATATCAAAACTGATAAAAAATAAAGTTTAGGGATGGAAGTCAGGAAGAACTTCAGTGGATCAGGTAAAAGAGTGAATTCTTTACTGAAATTGCTTAAACAGAGACTAAATGGTAATCTATTAGGCATATTCTACTAGTCAGCTGCAAGAATTGTTTTTGCTCAGGACTGGAAAAGTGAAGGCATTCCATCAGAAGAAATAATAAGGAACATATTGGAATGTGCTGAAATGAACAGATTGACATAAAGATTGAAAGAGAAAGAATAATCAACATATTTTGGGGCTTGGAATATCTTTTATAGATGGCTGGAAAAGAAAAAAGAGTAGGAGTAGAAATTTAAATGTATTAAAAATAGATTTTATGAGAAAATACCAGATATGGCTAATTGTATACTCACTCGACTGATGTTTGCTTTTATAAATAAATTAGAACTTCTTTTTTTTAAAAAAGGAAATGTTCTAGTAGATTTTGCACGAGACCACTGGTAAAAAACTTTCCAACTCCATGTTTCTCACATCTAGTACCAGTTGCAAAAAACGATTTAGTCCCCAGAATTCCATGACAGCAAAAACCACTCTTACTTCAGGGAGAGGTTATCCAAGAGAACAACCTCTATTATAAAAGCCCACACCTAGACCCTCACCCACTGCACCACTTGACTGGTGAGATCCCTGAACAGCATTCTCGATTTGCCTACATTGGTTTGCCAAGAATGTACAATAGGCAATTTAATAGATATCCTGGCCTTGAACCACATAGAGCTTTGTAGGCAATAGCCGCCAGCATCTTGAATTATCCATAAGCCAGAATAGCCCTAACAGCAGTGTCATATGGCAATATTGACATTGTTCGATAGCCACATAGGCAGCTGTATTTTGCACCACCCTTAGTTTCCAGATTGTTCCTAAAGGCAACCCTATGTAAAGCAAATTATAGTAATCCATAACAAGAACCCTATATATTCCTACTTTCTGTTTCCTCTTCTTTTATCAGCTAATAATAAGAATTCACCTCATTCCCTGGAAATATTAAATTTAATCATAAATATTTAGTGACTTCATTACAAGAGGTTTTTTTTAACTCCAAGCACACAGTGCTTCATAAATAACACCATCCAAATGCATGTTGAGTCCCTGAAACAGCTCTAAAACATAAGTAAAATAGTTCCTTTTAGACTCTAACTGTATGATTATAGAAGTACCTATGGAGAGAACTATAGTTGAGGATATGACAATGATGCACATGGGAGAAGGTTTCTACACTGTGATCTGACCTCCACTATAATCTCCCATGGGTTTGGAATAGAAAAACTATTCTATTACACATTTTTTCCAGTAAAATAATGAGAGCTTGGGAGAATAAACAGTAAATTATATATACCTTCTTTTGTAAGATGGGTGAAACCACTATGAAAAGTGATAAATATTTAGGATTAGCAATATAAGGCTTGGAGAGTTAATTTTCCTAGGCCAACCCTTTATCAATTTGGTCTCCTGAGCAAACTTTTCAAAGGACGTACATTTATTGGTATCCAAACATCTGCCATCAAATTATTGTTCTCATGAGTTCATTTAACTGAGATTCTGCATCAGTGAGCCTATGAGGGCTTTTCTGCAGACAACAGCCTTATCACTGGACATCCAGCCTTCTCTGCCTCAATGCTGTGGTTACATGACAGTAAACACCTGTGGTGAACTGCAAAAACGCAATGTCTGCAATACAGATAACATATTAGGAACCCTCTATCTAACCTCAACAATTCAAGATAAGCATTTGGGTGAGTAAGAAGCCCTTTCAGTCATGGTAAAGTCTCAGGAGAATGCCTACAGGGAATATGTGCACTTTTTTCTCATATATACTCTTGATTTAATTACAGTATCTGGAGAAAACAGTCCTTCAAATCACAAAGATTTATTGCTAACTATTCTCCCAAGATGAAACAGTATCTTCTAACTAAGCAAATATTGCAGCTGACTTTTGTTCTCTTGCTGGATCAACAAAACTGTAGATGATACTTTTAAGTGTTCAATCAGTGACATAAATAACAATAAAACAACCCAACAATGCCCGTGATGCCTCTGTGAATATAAAAATAAATTTGTTATCATTGATACAATTGCAAGCAATAGAAAAGGATCCTCCAACAGCAAGACATTTTAAAGTAATGGATTTCCAAATTTGTTCTCCATAAAAGTGATGATGAGAAAATTGATGTATCGCATAAATTAGAGGAAGGCTCAAAAACTAGCAAATATTATATATTAAGTCATAGGGAGACAATATCTATTTCCCAACCAAATGTATATGTTTCAGTGGATCACAGAAGTATAGATGAGTAACTTTCAAAAGGAAGATGATAGAAAGAGCCATTTTAGACAGCTATATTCTTTCCATCTTTCAAATACTGCAAAATAGTTTAGATAAAATATGAAAGATTTCAGAAACAACAATTTTTTTCTTTATTATGAAAATTTATTAAAGTGCTACATTACCTATTTTGTATTTGTTGGCTTTAAATTTCTGAAAGATGTCCAGAATTGCTTTTGTTGGTGGTTTTAGAAATCGAGGAAATAAATCAATGTTGCAATTACTATGCAGAAGTGGCTTGAAACATGAATCTTAGGTTCATCATTAAGAAACATTACTTGTTTCAAATAAAGCTAAAAGTTCTGTGCTGAAAATAAATGTTGCTGGGACTGTGGTTCTGTGGCTTGTGATTTTGATGCTTTTTTCAGACTGTTTCCATCTTAGACAGTACAACAGTGAGAATAAAATAATTATGGACTCATCACACCCTGGACATAGTCTGTTTCCACTGTTTCTCTCCGGTTGCCAGATCAGGCATTACAAACCAAAACAACTAGACACAAGGACAGTTTCTTCCCCCATGCCATAAACCTGTTAAACAGCTGATTTACATGACACTGTTAATGAGGAGGGTGTTTTGTGACAGGGTTAAAATGTGACATGATGATTGTACTTTATAACAT
>JANHFO010003330.1:0-19060 GCA_032468095.1 Pareas carinatus
GGGGGTGTCGGGGGAGGTGGGGGGGCTGTTGCCGTGCTGGCACTTTGCGATACATAGGTGACTTTTGGGTAGCAGTTTGGGCACTCGGTCTCAGAAAGGTTCGCCATCCCTCCCCTAGCGCATCACAATCAGTATTCATTTAACTAAAGGGTGAAATGTTCTCTGGAACAGTGCTGCATGTTTTTAGAATACTTGTAGAGTAGGGGCCCTCCATAACCTCAAGAGAAAATGTTCCTTCTACTGAGGGGATGTCATCATTCAGAAGACCTGCCCCATGGCCCAGATTTGCAACTTCAATTGCTTGTTTTTGTGCATATTGAATTTTGAATTAATTGATGGGGGATGAGTAAAATCTTTATTGACCAAGTCTTCTTCCTAGGAAGCTTATAAGTCAATACCACTAATAACATATGCTTACTATTTTGAGTTATTACACTTACAGCAAAGTCTGAAACGGAAGGTAGAATTAGGAATCTAATATGAATAACTCATATGAGTAACTAAACATATCAGTTTATTACAGTAAACTGATTTTCCGATGGATGGCTGCAAAAGGATGCTAAAAATAATTTCTCTTCTTCCTCTCTTAAGGTACAGTCTGTCATACATCCCATATGCAAGGTAAGCTTTGCCATATTTTTTTAAAAAAGGTTTGTGCAGATATCTTGTTACGTGGGGGGAAATCATCAGATGTATTCTGAGTAGCAAATATAGATAGTCCTTGACTTACAACCATTCAATTAGTGATTGTTCAGAGTTACAACAGCGTTGAAAAAAGTGGCTTATGATAGTTTTTCACTTATGGCTGTTGCAGCACCTCATGGTCATGTGATCGAAATTTGAATACTTGGTAACTGGTTCATACTTACCAGTATGTAAGTATGGTTGCAGTGTCTCGGGATCATGTGATCTCCTTTTGTGACCTTCTGACAAGCAAAGTCAATGGGGAAGCCAGATTCACTTAACACAGTTTGTTACTAACAAAAAGACTGCAGTGATTCACTTAACAATTGTGGGAAGAAAGGTTGTAAGATGCCCCAAAAGACTCGATTAACAGATGTCTTGCTTAGCAACATAAATTTTGTGCTCAGTTGTAGTCGTAAGTCAAGGACTACCTGTATCTAGTATGTTGGTCTTCAGTATGAGGCCTGCCAAGCTTCAAACCTCAGTTGATTTTATTTTTTTAAATTCTTTGAACAAAATTGATATACTTGAAGTCAAATGCAAATTAAATTCACCATTACAAGTGCTGTAAAATGTTGGAATTTTATGAAAATGAATGCTTGGTTATAACATTGCACAATGGTTGTCTGAAATAGTGTCATTTTGCACGCGTCAAGGATGGAGGAAAGGAAAGGATTTTTAAATTAGAAGTTGTGTACCACTGGGTAAAGCCTTACAAAATCAATGCATCATATTCACAACCTGTACATAGTGATTTTTCTTTTTCTTTTAAAGGGATGCTGTATTGAAATGCTTCACTTCTTGCCTAAGTTAAAAAGAAGCAGGATTTTTTTCCAGTTCTTGGAAACCTACATCATTTCTCCTAGGTTTACTCCGAGTGATTAAGGTCCTGAAACAGTGACATCCTTCTTCACAATGGAAATTAAATTGTATTAGTAGAAGAACCTTTAAAAAAACCTACAAATCAGGGCATTTACACCATCATAAGCCCTCAATCCATGCTTCCTCTAAAAATATTTTTTTACTCTCTCACTGGTCTTAAAATTGCTGGATAAAAATCTGCTAACGTGATTTAATCTCAAAATTATATGGTCTTTGAGTTTCAGGCAAAATGCATATAAATACATCTGCCTTATTTTTTATATTTATCTTTCCAATTTGTCTATTTGTTTTATTTTCCAAAAGTCCTATTAAATTGTAAAATGAAGAATTACACTATGTTGTAGCTACTGGGCCTCTTCCGAAATGATTAACAGTGGATAGCATGGAAAAGAGAGACTATATAAGAAATATGTTTTCCAAATTCAGGAACTTTCTGTTATTCCTTTATTTTAAATGCCAACTTTTTATACTGTGATACTTAAAATGCATTTAACTACACATATTTGAGTAATATATTAAATCAATGATTAAAATAAATATTTAAAATTATGCAGTGTAATGCTATTTATGGCTGAGATCTTCTGTAGATTATGTTAGTGCTGTTAGAACTACCATAAAATTACTTGGTCGGGCTCAAACATGGGTGGTTAATACTTACATTTTGCTTATTTAAAACAGTAAGTATCTACTTAGATGCTCTCACAATTTATCTACATCTTGCCACTTTTCTGTAACTTTATAATTAATCTCCCATACGCATACCTTCCAATGCCATTAATGGTCTTGGGAGAGGAAATATTGAAGTAAAATCTAAAGGTTCAAGTAAAGCCCTTACATGGCCAATGGTGCATTGAATGGAGCTGAAGGTTTGCTTTAGCAATGTAGCAGTTTAAACCATGGTTTAAACTGCAAAATGAATAACTTATCTAGTAATTTAATTATATTTCCTCCCATCATCTATTATGAAGATCAAGAGCGCAAAAACTCCTATTTCCTTGTTCTCCTTTCAGAGGGATTTTACACATTTATTTATTTATTTTATTTATTTATTTAATTTATATCCCGCCCTTCTCCCGAAGGACTCAGGGCGGCTTACAGGCACTTTAAAATACATAAAAATACACAATTTAAAATATTACTAAAAGAATTAAATTAAGCCTGATAGTAAATATTTAAGAACCCCAACTAAAAATCCCAAAAATTTTAGAACAGGAGAGCAAGGGCACAGCTACAACAGACCCGCAAGATGGAATAGCTGGGTCTTCAAAGCACGGCGGAAATTCGGAAGGCCAGAGATAGTACGAACTGCAGGGGGTAGCTCATTCCATACACTAATATATAGTAGTAAGTGATGGGCAGTGTGGCAAAGTCCCTTGTAAAAAGAGAGGCAGGCAGCTGACTCCTGAGTAATAGCAAACTAACACTGGACTCCCAACTATGTAGAAAATCTGCTGCAGTTTATTCTTCCCAGACCCTTAAGCATTCCGGGTCAGTTGCTGAAAACAAGCACAGTGTCTTTGGAGTGCCAGCAGTTCAATTCCAGAACTCAAATTCTCCAAATAAAATATCAAACCAAGGGAGGAGGATGGGCAGGTAGCGGCAGAGTGAGGCTTGTTACCCTCCTCCATACCAGCAGATTCAGTGGGCAGCCCAGTCTCAGCAGACAGGTAATTCCCTACCTTTCTACACCTGAAGAATTTCAAAAGAGGAACCAGCTCTATTTGGTGCCTGACAAATGAGCCATGTCCAGGCAGCACAGACGGATGGGGGAGTCTATTTATACTGACCTTGATAAAGGTAATTTCCAGTATATCCTCTGCAGGCTTCTCTTTGTCTTTATCCTCTGGTAACTGCTCTCTTCCGCTTCCTCCAACCTCCACACCTGTTCTTTTGACAAAACAGCTTTGAAGCTTGAGCCACTCCTGTGCCTGCAGACACTTTACTCTGCAAAAAAATCCCGTAGTCTATTGCTTTAAAACAGATTTTAGTTTAGAAGATTAAAAGGCTGTAGCCTGGCAATATTTGCCTTCTAGGAAAGGGGCCTAGTGATTGAGGAATCCTTCCATCATCCACCCAGTATTGGTTTCTATGCTTGCTGACAAGAAAGAGGTTTTGATCTCTTGCGGGGAAACCTCGTAGTTTGCATGGAATTCCTTTGTTGTTAGTGGTGACCAGGAAAACAATAAATACAAAGCCAGTTTAAGGAAATAACAGCGGCATAGGCCGAACTTGGATATATTTACATAGCACATGAGGCCATTCTAAGGCCGTCCCACTGAAACCTCAGGATGCATAAATCTCTTTCACCGTGGTCTGCATACACAGCACACTTTTAACTAGGAGGCCTTAAGTGACTGCATTGGCTAAATGTGGTTAACCTTAACCTTGGTTAGGCTTTAAAGACTTGAATCTACTCCCTCTGGGAAACGCATGGCTCACTATAGCAGTGGCCTAGGTTACTACCATGTTTCCCAGAAAATAAGACTGGGTCATATATTAATTTTTGCTCCAAAAGATGCATTGGGGCTTATTTTCCAGTTATTTGGGGAGAAATATGATACTGAATGTGACCATCTGGCTGACAGGCCTATTTTGGAGGGAGGGCTTCTATTACAAGCATCCTGAAAAATGCTAGGGCTTATTTTCCTGTTAGATTTTATTTTAGGGGGAACAGGCTAGCCCTCAATCTAGAAGCAAATAGGTATGGGCTATTGTCAATGAGACTTATTGGTAAATACTTTCTGTAAATAATATTTCTGGGTATTTAGAACTGAAATTGGTAGGGGGGTCTAGCAGCATCAAGTAATCTAAAAGTCCCCAACTTTTTTTCAGAACTGGAAGCGGCTATATAAGGCCCCAGCAGAATCCACTTGGGGCAGATTCCCGGCAGATCGCTCCTTTGCCTTTTGGGGGACCCAGGATCTGAAGAGTCAAAAAACGGACTTAGCTTCTAGGTGGTTAAGCCGCCTCGGCTCTTCTCTCCTTGCCCGATAGGGGGCGAGTTTCAGTCCTCCGGAAGAGGGTTGGCTGCGCGGCCAGCCCTCATCAAAGCCCTCTCGCCTCGCCTGCCCGTCGCTCGCTCGGCTCCTCCTCTAGAGTCCCACCCGCCGCGTGTCTCATTCACCGGCAGCACCAGAGCCTCGGCGGCACGCGGAGCTCCGCTCGAGCGGGCAAGTCCTGGAAGTGATGCCCAGCTGAGCGCGGACACAGGAGGAGAAAAGGTCTCCCCCGCCATGTCCTTGCCTCCCATCGCGCCACCACCTCCGGCTGCTCACCGACTGCAGTCGAGGAAGACACACCAGCCGTCTCCAGCGGCGTCGGCGGCTCCTCGAAAGCCCATGGCGGTGCTGGCCACGGCCCCTCTCGCTCCCGGCAAGCCTCCGCGGAAAGGGCGCGGCGTGCCTTCCGAGCGACCGGCCGGCTTCTCCAGTTCCTGGCCCAGCGCCTCCCTGCAGAAGCAGCCGCCGCGCAGCAGGGCGACCCAAGGCGGCAGGAACGCCCCGCCGCCCGAAGGAGGGGCGACGGCGACAGCCTTGAGCGCTGCCTTGTCTCGCAGCCGGGGCCGCCCGGGGCAGCCGACCGCCGACACGCGCTCCTGCGAGGGTCTCTGCGCGGCGCCGGGAGGCCGCGGGGAGGCTTCGCTGCGCTTCTCGCTCAGCCTCCCTCCGGAGGCGATCCGCGTCCTGCAGCGGCGGAGTCTGGAGAAACAGCGGCCGCGAGGGCGGGCGGCCCGCTTCGCTTCCCCGGACGCCGCCTCCAAGGGCGCCCTGGCGGGAGCCCCTTCACCCGACGGGGACTTGCGCGCCCTGCTGCAGGTGTCGCTGCTGAACGAGCGCCACCGCTACGACGACGTGGAGTACGAGGAAGACGAGGCGGCGGGAGACCCCGGAGCCTTCGCGGCGGACGAAGGGCTGGTGCGCAAGTGCACCGAATGGCTCCGCGGCGTGGAGAGCGCCGCTGCCCGGGACCGGGCGGGCAAGATGGACACCCTGCCTCACTTGAGCACCCTCTGAGTGGTCGGGCTTGCGGCTCCTCGGGCCTTTCATAACCGGGGTGGCCCTCTTCCGAAAAAGCACCCTTTGCCAATAAGAAGGCTTCCCATTCCGTTTTCCGGTTGCTTTCTAGCTTATTTCTGCAAATATAAATATATATATGTGGTGGATTTCGTCCTCTGTTGGCTCCGGATCTTCCCTGGGGAGGTGGGTGTGGTTTTTCTTTTTTGTGCCTTTTCTTCTGAAACACCCAAGTGGAAAGCCCGGCCATTCTAATATTAGCGGTTGCTAAGGAAGCAAGGTGGCCTCGCGTTGTACAACAGTAGATTTATGTCAAATTAACTTTTGAAAGGGTTGTTAGTCGCCAATCAACGCCATCGCTTCGATGGTGGCACATCAGAAAGGTGCTTACCATTGTCTCCCAAGATAGGTGTCAAATATGTCTGCCAAAAGAGCATCCTCTCTCCAGCTCTGCTTCTGGAAATCTGCTTCACTCCTAAATGGATTAGTGTTATCTATCCAGCATTTTTTTTTATTTTAAAAAAAATGCCATTGCATAGTGTTAAGGGAAAAGACCCAGGAACGCAACTCATTTGTGTGTTATTCTTTGCTAAGGTAGTATAAATGTTTGAACATGAAAGACAAGAATGGTGAAGTAAGTTTAATGCCTCAAGTGTATGTAGGTTTTACTAAAACCAGCCAAATATGAGTGTTCAATTTTTTACCATCTCTGTTTGTTATAGCACACTGATTTATTTTGTTAACCTTTGTAAATATTGAGAACTCCTGCGTAATATGAATTTGTTCCAAATATGTTTGGACAGATTCAGATTACATGGGTGTCCTCAATATGTTTGGAACAGGTTCACCTTCCTGAAAAAGGGGGAAATCCCTGAATGAATTCTGAGATCCAGGAGAGTTAAAAGAAGACTGGGCGGGGTGACTTTCTCCATGGTTTATTTCAACTTTCTGGATGTGCTGTGAGGGTGACTATGAGGTTTATGAATAAACTTTCATTCGCACAACAGACACAAAAAGAAATAATGCTGTCTCTATTCAAAGTGTTCTGAACAAAAATATTTTATTAGTACTTTGTAAATATAAAATAGCACAGTGATTTTGTAAACCTGCAACATTTCTATTTATTTGAATAAACAGTAAAATTTTCTGAGACGTTGTGTGTGCTTTTGTTTACATTTTCACAGGAAATTAATGGATTCACCATTGGCAAGGCAGACGTACAAAGTTAAAATTGCATATTTTTTAATTTCAGTGAGGCTTGCATTTTTTTTCTCTTTAAATTAATCTGTTCATCTCATTGGAAATTTTGCTCTTTAATGAGAGCACAATTCATCTAGAAGGCAGATGGTTGGAAATGCATACCTAAATATTTAAAGTACTTGGGTTTTTTTCAATAGGTTTACCATTGATCTGCCAAATATCAGAAATAATAAAATGATTTAATGAAAACTAGCAACTGTATTTTAGTATACTTAATCTCTAGGTCATTCTTAAGGGGAGGAGAAGAGACATTACTCTCATCTGCAAAGGCCAATTTGGGCTATGCTAAAATAGTGGTATCATCCGAATAGTGTTTTGCAACCTTGGTCACTTGAAGTTGTATGGACTTCCAACTCCCACAATTTCCCATCCAGCCAGCCTGGAATAGAGTGAAATGGACATGGGTGAGGGCTGGCGGATAACGTTTCAAATGGCAGGACTCAGGATAATGTTAGTAATATAAAAAAATTAACTGCAGGAAGCCAGACTGCACCTCTGCTTGATTTCTTTTGACATGAGAATGTGTGAGATAATTTCTTATTGTTTTTACGCTTGATTTACATAAAGATGCTCCCATGCAGTAGCATTATCATCTTGAAAATGCCATGGATCAATAGAAGCATCTAAAATTTTCCCCAGCCTCTAGTTGATAATGTTGATAAAGAGAACTTCTTAAGAACTTAAATATTTCTTAGTCAGATGGTGTTGAGATTTTACACTGATCAACAGTCAAGCAAGCTAGTCTAAAACTTATTCTGAGGAAGGTACACTCTGGGATTATGCTCATAGCAATCTTATTACAAAGATGTTTTGTATAGAATTTGCCAATTGCACATGGCAGGATAATCTGATGACCATTTGCTAGATTATTCTTGTCCAGATTAGATGGAATGGCTCCATTTATGAAGTACCAATGGGGAGTTCTTAATGCCTGCTAACGGGAACTAGTACAGAGGTCCATGAATGCAGTGGTCGCCAACCTTTTGGACCTCAGGGACCACTAAATTCATAATTTTAAAACCAGCAGACCACTAATATGAATGTTTTAAAAAGATACATTTGCAAAATAATGATCAGAGAACTTCCATTTTATTAATATAAAAGGCACTTATTTAATATAACAAAATTAAAAAAGCATATTTTAATTATAACAAAATCTTTAAAAGTTTGATTGTAGCAAAATTATTAAAGTTACTTTATCACAAAATAATTGATTTCTCTAAGTAGTACACATTTTAGTGTGATATTTGTTCCTGCTTGAGAGAGAGACAGAGAGAAAGAGATGGACACAGAATTAGAGAGAGAGACAGACAGACAGAGAGAGAGAGAATGAGAGACAGACACAGAAAGACAGAGAGGCAGAGAAAGACAAAATGAGACAGACACACACGCACACACACACACACACAGAGGGACCATACAACTATATAAAAAAATTCAAATCTCCAGAGTTTCCTGCGGACCACCAAAATTTTCTTGCGGCCCACTGGTGGGCCCTGACCCACAGGTTGGCGACCACTGCACTAATGGATTTATTTTCAAAAATCTGGGGGAATTAAATCCCCCTCCAACCATTTTGCTGTTCGATCAGTGGGAGAGCAAGTTAGACATTTCTGAATTTGAAACTGCTAGCCCATCGGACAAGAGTGTCAGAAATTGTGACACCTAGATTTCTCCACTGACTGATACATGAAATATGTTACAGCAGTGGGTGACTTCAGGTACATTGAATTTTTAGAGCTGGAACTAGATCTACTGGTTACATAGGATTCAAGACACTGAAACAAGCTATCATTTTTGTTGAGAACTGCTTGTTGGAACCTTTCTCAGTTTACTGTTTTCCTTTCCTCTCTCAACCTATCCAGAAAAGACTGGTACTCCTTTTTCAATAAGCAATCTCTCCATAATTTGGGTAGTTACAGTGTTTCATAGGCAGAAACTAACACAGCTCTGCTTGGGATACTCTGTCTGGAGTGTGGAAGCTGCACAGGTAGTCCTTTGTTAACATCTGCTCTGTTCACTGATCATTCAAACTTATAACAGCACTGAAAAAGGTTTACAACTGATCCTCAAACTTAGGACAGACACAACATCTCCTGGGTCATGTGAGGCAGCATCCCCAAAGCACGTGGCAACTGGCACAGTTTTCCACTGTCATGTGATTGCCATTTGTAACCTTCACTGCCAACTTCTGTCAACCTTACTTACAACCAGAGAATTGTATAGGGAGGCAAGGCAAGTTCTATGTATGTGTCATCACAATACATATAGAGGTATGTTGGAGCTGGCATCATTTTAGCATGGTATTGCTTTTATTTTAAAAAAATCTTATTTATTTATTTATTTTTCGTATTTTTATACCGCCCTTCTCCCCGAAGGGACCCAGGGTGGTGTACAGCCAAATAAAAACAACAATAAATACACAAACAACACATTTAAAAACAAATATAAAACCAATAATTTGAAGTGGCTGATTTAGAGTCTGATATAAAAATCAATTTAAAACCAATAAGAATTCAAAAATTACTAATAAATTGGGCAAGGGAGAGAGTACAGGTCAGGACAGCCCGGCCTGAGTAAACAAATAAGTTTTTATCGCTCAACACTTAAAAGTGTTTTTGTAATAGCACATATTCATATTCATGCAAACATTTTTATATGTGTTCCTACTATAGAGTAGGCTTTGAAGACAGCATTTGTGCTCAAAAGTACACACCATATTTACCTGACAGGATCAGAGTAGTGTCATCACCACAGCTTCCTTTGGAGTGGGAGAAATTGGTAAGTTGGTCGTCTGCTCATTTCAGCTTCTTAAGCTATACCATCCAACTACATTTTCTTCTTGTGTTCCCAATTTTGGCATTTCAATCTCCAGTCACAAACAGAATATCTAGTATGTTTTGTCAATTTCCAACTGAACTTTATCGAGGACAGAACTCTCCATCTGAGTTCTCTCTCCAAACTTTGTTAGCTCAAAAGTTGGTCCTATAGATTTTCTTCTATCTAAATAGTTTAAATCTACCTCCATACAGACATTGATCAGAACAATTGTATCTGGGATTATTCTTAGAATTAGTTTTCTGGTTGGATAGTCCAGTTTCCAAGAAATGATTACTGCAGGCAATTTCACTTCTAGCATGGGACTCAATGATGAGTCTTTTCTTCAACCTTTGCCTTCTGCATTGGTGCTTGAAGCATACATTTAAATGATCATCATATTAGACTTCATTGTCCATGAAGTCTAATTGATATTGTTTAGTCACTGATTCCATTGTAGCCAAGTACTGTTTCTGCTATACCCTTCCTAACTTCAAAAGCAATGCTGTTTCTTAATTTGTTCATGTCTTGAGTAATAAATGATATGATCTTCTAAAAGAAAATGTCCTATCCCATCCATCTCAATTCAGTAACACCTAAGATATCGATTTATAGTTGTTTCATTTCATTTTTCACTGTGGTGAACTTTCCTATGCTTATGCTTCTTGTGTTCCATGTCCCTACTGCAATTCTATCTTTGCAGCTTTGGATTTTCTTTTCTTGTATGGCGACATGAACAACGTGACATTCTGAAGGTTTTAGCTCTGTCGTAAACACCACCAGTACTTTAAAAAATCATTAGCTCTTCCTCAGTAGCATTGCAGAAGGAGCCCACTATCAAGCAATTGTTTTATATTTTCTACCCATCTGTTGTTGTTGTTTTGATAAAAATACAGGAGTATCAAATACTTGCTTTGCTATCAAACACAATTGCTTTCTCCTGCACAGTATGAATTGATGTCTTTGCAATTATCATAGCCTCTAGCATCTTCCTGTATAACTGCTGTCCAATATAGGTGTTCACTTGCTTTAGCTGGGCAGCTGGAATGACTTTTATATATTGAGTGACCTAGTTGGGAATATATACGGTTGGCACAAACTCCTAATGCTCTTTGCTTGTCCATGCCACAATGAAGCAGCTCAGCAGGACTTTTTTTGGGGGGGGAGGGATCTCCATGGAAACATATATAATTATTTGTAGGAACTAAAATAAAAACCATATGTGATCAACTCCTCTTTTATATCCCTTATACATAGAAAGAACAGAAGAAATGGCTGGAAGAAAATTCTTAAAGCTGCTTGGATATTACTTTGTAGCTAGCAGTTCTACTATTTACTTACTGAGATGTATTCAACAATAAATACATATAAAGTGAAGGAGATATTAAATCCCTAATGTTAAACTATCTCCCCGGTGGAGCATGTAGCTCCGATTTTTGGAATGTGCATTATTTAATCCTATGTAGTTATGAGATTGGGATGTGAGCATTTAGCATTAACCAACAAGTTGCAGAAAACAAAACCTTTCTTTCACGCTATTTATGGTAGCCGCGGTTATGAATTTCGGATATCCGTGCAATAAATATAAAATAAATGCTCCATTCTTGTTCATCGCAACGAGGATATTAACAATCTAAAACAATACAACCAACAATGCCACGGATGAACCCGTGTGACACCACGAGGGCGTGGTTAAAAAAACACCTCTTTTTTTAATCCCCCCAGGGGACTATATTTTTAAGAACTCTTCTGTATTTGAGTAGTCATTTCCGCCACGGTTTGCTTTCCCCGCGCGGTTAATTCCAGGCTCTCGTCCTACAGGCAGAAACGGAAGAGCAACCTCTCCGTCTTTTGAAAGAGGTAGGGTCGCCGTCGCCTCAGCAGGACCGCGGGTGGGAAGGCGACAAGGGTGGGGCTCAAAGCTGACCCGCCCCCGCAGCTCCCAAACAGAAGCGAGGTCGCCTTCACCCGGGCACCGAGGGACGCCGGGCTCCGTGGTGGGTGGTAAGCCGCACCGCGACCCCTCAGAGGGAAGGGTGGTGGGGCGTCTGTCCTTAGAAGGACTCGGTGGAAGCGCACGAATTTCGCAGCCAGAAAAGTCAACCCGGGCGCGGTTGACTTTTCCGGGGCGAAGGCGGGGAAGGGAAGCCAAAGTGAACAGCCGATGAGGCAGGATTGTTGGATGCTTTACTGAGAGCATCTGGGATCACACAACAGGGCTAAACCAGAATGCTTGTTTCCCCCACCTATAGCCGGAAAGGTTGCAAATCCTGGTCCAGCATGTTTTCTGAAATCAACAACTATTGTCCCTTAAGAGGCATGGATAAGCTGGGTGATCCATGCTAAAGGTAGCGAACAAGGAAGCTCTTGGGTGTGCTGACCCACATTTTTGTGACAAAGGTGTGATGATATTTAGCAATAGCAATAGCAGTTAGACTTATATACCGCTTCAGAGTGCTTTATAGCCCTCTCTAAGCGGTTTACAGAAATCAGCATATTGCCCCCAACAATCTGGGTCCTCATTTGACCCACCTCAGAAGGATGGAAGGTTGAGTCAACCTTGAGCTAGTGGGACTCGAACTGCTGACTGTTAACAGAAGTAGAATGCAGTACTGCACTCCAACCACTGCGCCACTACAGCTCTATTTCATCCTCCATAATTCAACAACCTGTCCAGCCTAGTGTCATATTATACAGGGAGGTGAGTAATAGAGAAAATTCCTCAAGGGACACCTGAGCTCATCAATATTCTCAAGGGCTGGGTTGAAACAGCCAAGATCAGAAGAACTCTTGTCTTTCTGTAAAGTACTTTTTTCTTTTTGGATGGCTCCTTCTAGGTTCTGGCAGCATGTTTGGGGAACATCACTCATCAAGGATCATGAAGTTCTGGAGGATAGCATCTGAGACTGCATGAGTTATAGGGCACTCTGTTTGGGCTAGATATTGAGTTTGCATAGAGTTATTTAAGATTTTTAAGGGACCAGGTGGTTGGCATGGTTTCATTGAAAATTGTTGAACCCTTTTAATCTGAATTCTGGGATTCACTGAATTGAGCTCCATCAGTGGGAGGTGCTTGGAGAAATGCTCTCCAGACCCCATTGGGAATTGAGACATGAACTTTGCTTTGGTCAGTAGCAACCTGTATGTAACGATTCACAGAACGTTAGTCTCGCTAGTCTTGGAGCTCAGCAGAAATAATAACTTTATGTAAATGAAAAGAAATGTATGCTCCTGATGTCAAAATATGTGGTATACATTTTTAAACTCTCCTTATAATCTAAAAATCAGAGGATGGAGGACTTGATTTCTATAAAACTAAATTTAATTATAAGTTAGAAGATTGGGTTAATGTTATATTAATCCTACACAGTTTTTGTTTTTTCATTATTAGTTTCTTGTTTTAGGTCCACCTAATTTTGATCACTCTTAATATATGTCATTTTTAATTGGATAGTCAGTGTATCTTTTTGTTGTATTTCACCAATTTAAAAATAATCAGTGGTTCACTGACTCAAGAGATTCCTTTGGAGTTTAGAAATATCTTAAGAAATCAAGGTATCACTCTACAAATGCTACATTGTTTTGTGCCTTTTCATTATGGTTATTAATCTCCTCTTCTCAAACTGTCTACTCTCCTATTTCAAACTTGATCTTTAATGAATTCCCAGGAACAGAAGCCTCATTGAAAACACAAAACCTTGAAGGAATTCAAGGACATGTTGCTCTACACTGTTATTAAATAAATTGTGTGTGATGCAATTGCATGTAGTTGCAGCATATTCAATACACTATAGCTACCATGTCCTAGTAATGGGTCAGATATTATTTTAGTGCCCTTGCTAACGACACTTGAGCCATGCTGAACCTGGATGAGATTGCTGGTTCTTACCTAGACGTCCTACCTCCCCTTTCCTTTGCTCTAGCTGCCAAAAGTAGAACCTCGAGTTGAGCATTTTCCCATGACCGCTCACTGCAATGGCATGCTTTTGTCCAGTGTACCAAGGACTCAGAAGCTCCCTTCTCAGATCACTTGTGCTGTATCTTTGTTTGGAGAAGCTACACCATAGAAGCCTAGCCATGACAGCAGTCATGAAGACCTTTGGGTCGGGTGGCAATTCCATCAACTGGTCAAAATAACAAATTGAATCAATGGAGCTTTGCCAAGCTCCATTTACATGCCATTGATTTTCTTTTCCTTTCACTGAAATATCTCATGTGAGGCACTGAAATATTTTAAAATTGGGAAACAAGGGTGAGGATGAGTGAGTGAATATGAATAAGAGATCACCAAGTCCTCAAAATACATTTCATTCCTTTAAATAAAAGAAATCAAAGGCCTTTTATCAATCCCTACATCTGAGATGTAGGCTTGGTTTACACATCACACTAAATCATCACGTTTTGCCTTAACAATAGCTTGTTGCATGAGCCATGCTCAGACACAAGGAAATTGTATTTTGCATTATTCTTATTCAATGCCTACCAAACAATTAAATTGGGCCTTTTTTGAAAGCTAGCTGTTTAATGAGAGCAATAACCAATGTAGTTACACAGAACAGAAAATACAGTACTTGCTCAGTGAGCTTCTAAATGTGAATTCAGTTGACTTTTCTATCTTGTATAAATGTTTTGTGTAGTAAATCAATAGATAATTTGAAGGTGCAATATGTAGAACTGCTTGGGAAAAGGGAAGAAGGAGATGACAAAATTGAGTGGTGAAATACAATTTAGAAATATCACAGATTTAAAGTTTTCAGCAAGTGCTTGTAATTGTACAATGTTAAAGCCTAAGCAAAGTAGCTGGTATAGAAACAGAGGACAAGTTCTTCTTACAAACTAAGATATAATTTGTTTTGCTCTGTTTAACTTGTCATAGCATGCAGCTACTATATTATTTGTGCACTGCAAACACTCATTAGAATTTTCCGCATCTCTTTCCTGCTATTTAGTGGCTGTCCAGCTCAGATTCTGGTACATTTAGGATTATGCCTTAATGCAGTATATAATTCTAGCCAATTGTGATTTGTTCATGAAACCTGGACAAACTACGACTCAGTAAAGTACATGAACTGAGCTAAATGAACCAAGCTCAGAAAAATTGACAATTCTTCATTGTGTAATCATAGTTCAGCTGCTTCTGGATTTTTTTAACGGTTCTTTGATGAAAGAGTCCTACAGCAAATAATACAATCTAAAAAAATTCAATATTTATTATATGGGAAACATAATTGTGTAAAGGAGAGTGATATGGAATATCTAATAAATTATAATTATTCAGTAAAATCTAGCAATACAGCCTTCCTTTGTTTAATCTAAGCTGGTGCTTGTGCAGATCTCAGAGAGTTGAGTTGCTCAGGTAATACGTTGCTTAGGTGAACAATGTGTTGGTCAGGAACAAAGCATTTAGACAAATGCCTAATGTTGATTTAAGAGGTCAGCAGTGTTGTAATCTAACTTATGTAGTAATATTGTGTTTTCCATAATGTTTGCATTTCTTTGCAGGTTCTTTTCCTAACAGTTCTCAAGAGAAACGTCAGTGTAGTATGGCAGGCTCCTCTCAGCTTTATAAGAAAAGTACATTTCCTCCACTTTTGGACTCTTACTTACCTCTTAATTCCTGGACTCAGGTAATACAGGTTTTGCAGTGTGACCATTAAACAATTGTATTTAAACTTTTGACTTCTTTCCCCTTTTATAGTAAAATTCCATCGCATGTGCATCATTATTTTCCCCTCACTATGAATTTGCATGGTAAATTTCATTACCTAGTCTTCCTGTAAAATGTGAGAGTGAATTTGCTATCTCCAAACTGGCCTAGAATTTAAGACCCTGATGGAAACACTGTGAAAAGTAACAATCTGAATATCTTAGGAGGGAGTAGTGCTTGGTGGGCTAAGATTCTAGTTCTTTCCCCCATATACTGCTTATTAAATATAATAGTAGTTTTGATTTATGACAATAATTTGGACTGGAACTTCTGTCACTAAGTAACATGGTTGTTTTGTGAGTTGTGCCTGATCTTACAATGGTTATTGCTGTGGTTGTTAAGTGAATCACCATGGTCATTAAGCAAATCACATAGCTGTTAAGCGAATTAGGCTTTCTCCCATTGATGTTCCTTGTTGAAAGATCCCCAGAAAAATTGCAAATAGTGATCACATGATGCCCAGATGATGCAACCTTCATAAATGCTTGCTAGTTGCCAAGTACCCAAATTTTCATCAAGTGATTATGGGGATGCTGCAACAGTCCTAACTGTGAGGATCAGCTGTAAATAACTTTTTCAGTGCCATCGTAACTTCAACTAGTGGTTCAACATATGGTTGTAAGCCGAGGTCTATCTGTAATCACCAGGAATCAAATCACTCTTAACTCAAAACCCTCTTCACTGGGTCAGAAATATTATGAGAGCAAACGACAGGGCAGGGACCAAATTAATAGCTCTAAAAATGTGAACCACTGGTTAAGTGAAAATCATTGCCTGTCTCTAAATATGAGGTCTAAGATCTACATGAAATGATCTTAAATGCTGAAAAATGTTCATTTTTCTGCTGTAAGCTACATTCAAAATGGCAAATGATTGACAGCACTGTTTGCACTTTTACTATGCTTCATTCACTGGTAGAATTATGCTGTCTCTGTTCACAGGGCACTCTTCCCCTCAACCAACTTAATTGCGATTACTCTGCTGGATTTCTGAATTTGCATGATGTGCTAACTTGTACATTAATCTCAACAGACTGCAGTCATAGAACATGTTAAGTCACAAAAAGCTAACCGATATTAATATTAATGTCTGAAAAGATATTCCGAAGAGGAAAATATGTTTTTTTATCATTCCAGATGGCGGGATATGAAATAATACATGTAAACATTGGGAAGGCAAACTTTTGACTGTTAAAAATAATTTCCTAACAGTGAAGCAGATCAACAATGGTACCAATAACCTAGGCTCTAGGTCAGTGATGGCAAACCTTTTAGAGACCGAGTGTCCAAACTGCAACCCAAAAGCCACTTATTTATCACAAAGTGCCTCCCATGGACATCAGAAACTCCTGTTCAACCCCCCTGCATCCCTCCATGATCAGAGGCACTGACTCGTGCCTGGCGGCCTCCCCCAGCTTCTGTGATCTAAACGCTGCCCGCCACAGGCCTTCCAGCAGCCTCTCCCAACTTCTGCAGCCCGCTGTGAACTATGTTCCCTTCCACCTAGCTCCTCTTTCTCTCACCTTTGAGCCACTCGCCTTACTTCAGACAAGGAAGGGAGGAAGCGCTCCCATTGGGCTGCTGGGCAGAAGGTTGGGTGCTATCAGAAATATCTTCAGGCACATGTGGAGAGGGGGAGGGGAGCCACCCCACCCCTCTGGTTTTCTAGTAAAGAACTCTGTGCTGGGGCGTCGGTGCGGGTACCCACAGAGAGGTCTCTGAGTGCCGCCTCTGGCACGGGTGCCATAGGTCCGCCACCACTGCTCTTGGTCCTAGAGAGATTGTTGGCTCCTTTTCACATTATGGACTCAAGCAGGAATTTAGTGGATTCCTGTACTGAGCAGAAGATTGGATTGGATAGCCTAAATGTCCTTTTCAATATTATAATTTTATCTCTTAAGGTTAGTGTGATGTGCTGATGTCGCCATCAAGTATCCAGTGTGGTTTTTCCACTACCACAATCCTCATGGTTAACATATATTCCCTCCCTTCTCTTCTGTTGATGTCTGGAAGTAGCTTCATTTTCTAGTCACTTCAGGGTATTTCCACAACTATAAAATCAGTTCTTTTTTGTCTGTGTTTAATAGTGGAACTTCATTTCTGGCTCAGCTTTAATGCAGGTAAAATGGCAGAAAGCAACATTCTTCCTTTTGTAACTATTAAATTCCGCAAAGTTGGTGGGCAGTCTGTTTTCCAAGTAACAGAAAATTGTTTCTTCGCTAGTCCTCCTGGCCATTGGGGATCACTGCAGGTCCTTAAAGTGTAAAAGCAGATGGATGATTTTGCAGGTCCCCCTCTTCAGCAATCGGCCTAGTTTTTTTTCCCTGCATATGACTAGGTAAATACAAAGGAACCTTTAAAAAGCAGTAAGGATCGATCAGGGCAATTTCTAAGAGAAGAGTGCATGTCCTGCACCCCTTAATGGCAGTCACACGGGCAAAGAGAGTTGAGGTAAAAATCATCAGAATTCTTCTGTTTCCCCCCTTGTCGGCTTGACTGCAAAGTGCAAGTCTATTGGGGAGTGGGTGGGTTTCCTTCTTTTTAATCGCTTTGTGGATGATGTGAAGAAGCAAGGCTAGGAATTTATTTTCTTCTTCTTTTGTGTGGGTTAAAGGGAAATGGTATTTTGCCAGGGTAGGATCATCTCCCCCTCCCGTCCCCATCGACATATCTTCAGAGTTCTGCTCATGAGGCCTGGCTGTTGCTATTGTTTAGAAAACGCATGTCCCCTCTCATGCCTTTCAGCCACCACAGCAACATGCACCCATGGTTACAGCCACTGGGAAAAGTGCCTGGTTGTAAAATTGTCAGCATGCTATCTTTGGAGCATCACACTAGCAATCGGCATTTAAATGCAACAGGGGTACGCAGTTTTTACAGTTACAGGGACCTCTTTATAGCTCATGCTCAGAGTTTGTTTGTTTGGGTTTTTTTGCAAATAGCCAATATATACCATGCTTTGAAAATGGAGGGAGAAGTAGCAATTTGTTTGATTTCGGCTTGGAAAATGAACAGCTTGCCAGCTTGCTCTAAAACTCTTGCTCAAGGAAGGGCAGACCTCAAATCCTTTTTCTGGGGCAATCCTTCCTGCCACATATCTTTGTATCTACGTGAATAAGAAGCTTGTTTTGTTTCTCATTGAATGTTATGCAATATGAAGAAACAGACGAAGACCTGTTAGCCCTGCAAGGTAGCTCAGACCAGAAGTTCAACCAGGAGGCTAAGCTCTTTCATGAGTGTAAGGTTACATTAGCAGACTCTTGCAAGGCTGAAAGTATTTCTCCCCTCCTTTCCTTTTATTTTTCAGAAAACTGGGAAGGGTCCCTTACGAAATGCTTTCTATGCCTCTGTTCCTTCTGTGGGCTGAGATATATCTCTTACCTGCCAGTTGTCCAGTCTACGACTCTGCCTCCGGTCTGCTGAGTCATTCCCAACAGCTACCATTGCAGGGGCACAGGGGGGCTTTATTAGTGGTATAATCACATTTGGATCTTTAGTAAAATTCTGTGACTTAAGTGGGTCAGTTGTCATGTAAAAGGCTCGGTTGAAAGCACTTCTTAAGCATGATGCATTAAGTACACAGTAAAGCCCAATAAGCAAAGTAGATATTATTTTAAAAGTTTTATGAACACAAACATAGTAAAGTAAAAATGATAAAACAAATATAGGATTAAACACT
Organism: Pareas carinatus; assembly: GCA_032468095.1. NCBI lineage: Eukaryota > Metazoa > Chordata > Lepidosauria > Squamata > Pareidae > Pareas > Pareas carinatus. Next base: position 19,042 of record JANHFO010003330.1, read on the forward strand.
TTCCCCCCCTCTCCTCCTC
>JANHFO010003330.1:38618-53830 GCA_032468095.1 Pareas carinatus
CCCTTTTTTTTCTTTCTCCCCCCAATCCCTCATCAGCAATCTTTCACCCATCTTACCCCTTTCATTTTTTCCTTTTATTATAACTTTTAATTTTAACACTTCAATTCATCCTAAAGTCACCTACAAAAAAAATTTTTTTTAAAGAGAACAAACAACTTTAAATCTTTTTTCTCCCTGGTGGTTTTACCTAAATACATCCACTTATCAAAATTTTCTTTAATCTTATCCTTCCCCGTAATTTAATTTACCATTACTTTAGGTTTAACCTATTCCCTTCTGAGTAAATAAGCCCTTCACATATGCTTCTCTTCTTTGCAAATTCTCTTCCCTTACAGTACTTCCCTCTTAACATTCCCATTGCACTTATTCTTTTCCATTCCTTTCCCCTCATTTCCCTTCTCAGTCATATATTTCGCTTTACAGATTTCCCCTGCTTTACTCTTCACCCCACTCCCTCTGTATTCATTTATTTATTTATTTATATTCATATTTTAATTTCTATACCGCCCTTCTTCCAAAGGACTCAGGGCGGTGTACAGCCATAATAAAATACATAGACAACGACAGTACTAAAAACCTAATTTAAAAACATTAAATTCCTTGGCTGACTAAAAGTTAAAATTCCAATTAAAATATTTAAAACAAAATTTAAGTATAACAGAGGGCTCAGGACAACCCGGCTTGGGTGAGAAATAAGGTCTTTAGGGGCCGACAGAAGGCCCGGAGATCTGGAATAGTTCGTATGTCTGGGGGAAGTTCGCTCCAAAGAGCCGGAGCTGCCACAGAGAAGGCTCTCACCCTGGGGGTCGCCAGCTGGCATTGTCTGGCCGATGGCACCCTGATGAGGCCCTCTCTGTGCGAGCATACTGGCTTGTGGGAGATCTTAGCTGGTAGTAGGTGTTCCTGTAGATACCCTGGTTCCATGCCAAGGAGCACTGAAAAGGTCATCACCAGTACCTTGAAGCGCACCTGAAAGGCCACAGGTAGCCAGGGCAGCTCGCGCAGGAGTGGGAGTCACATGGGCACGGTCCCTGGCCTCCTCAATCCCCCGCACGGCCACATTCTGGATCATCTGCAGCCTTCGGGCACAGTTCAAGGGGAGCCCCATGTAGAGTGTGTTGCAATAATCGAGATGAGAAGTGGCCAGGGCATGAGTAACCGTGCATAGGGAGTCCCGATCCAAAAAGGGCCGCAACTGGTGAATCAAGAGAACTTGATGAAAGGCCCCCCTGGCCACGGCCATCATATAGTCTTCTAGAGACAGCCGTGCGTCCAGGAGGACACCCAAGTTGCGAGTCCTTTCTGCAGGGGCCAGTGTATCGATCCCGATAGCCAGCGTTGGTAATCACTGGCTATATCGGGACGCTGGCATCCACAGCCACTCGGTCTTGGAAGGGTTGAGCCTGAGCCTGTTCCTCCCCATCCAGACCCGCACGGCTTCAAGACACTGGGACATCACATTCATGGCATTGTTGGGGTGGCCTGGGGTGGAGACGTACAGCTGGGTGTGATCAGCGTACTGATGGAACTCCATCCCAAAGCCACGGATGATCTCACCCAGCGGCTTCATATAGATGTTGATCAGGAGGGGTGAGAGAACCGACCCCTGCGGCACCCCACATAGCAGCCGCCTCGGGGTTGACCTCTGACATCCTGCCAGCCCTGTCTGCGTCCGGTCGGAGAGGTAGGAGGAGAACCACTGCATTTCAGTGTTACATCAGGATAATTTTTTATATCTTTCTCAGTTATATACAACTTATATAACTTACAAAGCAAAGGAGATAATTTAGGGTGATCTTAGATGCTTGAGTAGTGAATGTCAGACTAAAAATGCTTCAAGGAAAGCAAGTGAAATGAGGTCTTTTCCCCACTATGTAAACACTTTTTTTCTACTCAAGACACAGATGATCTCAGCTATAGGAAAAGTCAAGGTATAGTTTGCATCACCTTTGCTGATATGCCACAGAAAAGTCTTATTTGAACAACCTGACTACAAAACCAAAGACATTAATTATTATAATATTTGAGTGCAAACAGCATTGGAATGGCAGGTATAATGAAGTTCAGCAGCCAAATACTTACGGCTCATTTTCAATACGATTTATAGCTTCTCCACAGTCATAAAAAGGGTATGTACCCAATGCAAAAAATATATTATCTCCAAAGGTCAGATTTACCAGAACCAGGACAGAGTCTACAAAAAAAAGAAGAAATATTAATTTGATAGAAATTGCCTTAGAATTAATATAGCTTGGTTCAGTTTAAGGTCCACTCCAATAATATACTGCAGCTTATTAAAGCATTTACAGGCAGTCTTTGACTTACAACAGTTCATTTAGTGACTGTTCAAAGTTACAATGGTGCTGAAAAAAATAACTTATGACCATCTTTCATAGTTACGACCTGTACAGCATTCCCATGGTCATGCAATCAAAATTCAGACCCTTGGCAACTCGTTCATATTTATGACCTTTGCGGGGTTATGTGATCACCTTCTGGAACCTTCTGACAAGCGAAGTCAATAAGGAAGTCAGATTCACTTCACAACCAGGTTATTAACTTATCAACTCCAGTGATTTATTTAACAATTCTGGCAAGAAAGGTTCTAAAATGGGACAAAACTCACTGAACGAATGTTTCACTTAGCAACAATGATTCTGGGTTCAATTGTGGTCGTATGTCGAGTACTGTCTGTATTGAACTTGTGAACCCATGACATGAATGTTTGGCTTTTTGTTAATAGGATATAAGATTACACCTGATGACAATAGGCTTGTTAAAATATTTTAGAATCCTCAGTTTTAAATGTGTACATTTCCCCCCAAAAGGTGTAAACATCCTATTATTGAAAAATAAAGTCAGATAAAAAGTAAAAGGAGAATAGCAATAGCACTTAAGACTTATGTACTGTTCCATCATGCTCTACAGTACTCTGAGCAGTTTACAATGTCAGCATATTGCCCCCAACAATCTCGGTCCCTTATTTGTACTGATCTCAGAAAGATGGAAGGCTGAGTCAACCTTGAGCCCTGACAGGAGGGAACTCTAGACTGTGGGCAGAGTTAGTCTGCAATACTCTGCACTACCAGATTAACACCATAGGTAGAAAGTAAAATGCATCAATAAATCTATTAATGAAAGAAGCTTTGTTTTTAGATTCTTAATTTTGTTAAAGCTTCAAAAATGATTAGACAAAAGTGTTTTGGACCTTGTGTGAGTATAGCACCCATTTGCTCATTATTAAATCACACCAACTTATTTCAGATTTCTATACAAGCCTATGAAAAGTCAATGTGTCTTTTATAAAAAACAGTATCATTTTATCAAGTTTATGTGGAAACCTGAAGAAATTTTGGATGCTTTTAAAGAATAGCAAAAGTGCTTTGCTCATACTTCTGTTGAATTTCTAAAGAGGGTACACTCTTATTATTTTTAATAAGATACATGGATTCAAAAATAAATGCATACAGACATCCAAAGTTTGTATATGGAAAGTATATTTTGTTCAAGTCATTTATGAATAAAACATGCTTCTCAAATAGCAAATATATTTTGAAAACAATAATTTAAGACTAGAACTTTGGAAAGACAGTAGTATATTGCACACATTTCATCAATTAATACCTTACTAATCTGAATTATTACAGAATTAAGAATGAAGATCTATAGAAATTGGGCGTTCTCAATGAGACTCCTAGCTATTCCTCTTATGGAAATCATTAAATCCTCTGACAAGCTATTTCACAAGCTACTGAGCAACTTCAAACTCTGCTTTCCTCTAACAGCTTGTGGAAAGAGTGGTGACAGCTTAGATTTAATACCTCTTCATGAAAAATTCCAGTGAAAATTTTTGGATGTTTTTCACTTTAGGCCATACTTTTAGAGGTCAACTGGAAACGGAATATATATTTTAAAGACGTCAGTTAATTCAGAGCTGTCGCTTTCAAAACAAATTTATTATGACATAGTTCATTTGCATTGATCAAATCTTTTCAGGAGAAATGGATGTGACTAGAAGCATTTCTTACATTCCCCCGGAAACCACTAATTTTTACATTCCTCCCAGGAAACCACTTGCAACAATCTGCAAGAAATGGCTTTATATAAGAAGGCATGCACTATTAACTTGCTAGAAAAATGCACAAACAGAAATTCTCTTATGTTCAATATTTATGAAGCAGTCACTACCTGATATCCCAAAGTATAGTCTACAGTGAAAAATAACTTAAAATGCATTTTTCTTTGTACAAACAGTGTATGTGTATGTATCTTATTTATTATTTTATCCTGGAAATTATAACAGACATTTATATATCATTCTACTACCCAAGATGGCATCTAAGTCAACTATTAACTCTGGCTTTAGTCAACCAATGGTTTTGGCATAGGATATGGCTTTTAAGGCAACTTTTCAACCTGCTATCCTAGATAGATACTGGAATGTAAATTTGAAAAGATCAGATAGTATAATCTGTGTGTTTATTGTTTGTAAATTTATTTACTATATTTATAAATATAGTAAATAAATTCACAAACAGTAAATGCAAAGTTTATACTATCTGATCTACTTAAATTGACTAGGCTGTCCCAACCAACCAGGATCTCTGGAGAGCAGATAACACGATCAGTATACTCGGAACCAAAATATGAAGTTTAACTGAATAAAATAACAATAAAATGCAAATATAAAGTAGCAGCCAGGATAAACTAGGGGCTGAATGCCCACTGGAATAACAGTTTGGCCTTTTCTCCTAAATAAAAGGATGTAGGGAATCATCCTCATTTCTGGGTATAGGATATTTCAAAGTATAGTTAACACCACTGAGAAGACCTAGCAACTGATCCTCAGCCTATGAGCTGTATGGAATGGGGATGGAGGAGGCTTAACAGTCCTGCCTGCAATATGAACTGGATGGGTAGATTCTAACTTGACAAATCACTGTCTGATATAATCCAGTGCTTTAAAAGTGAAGGAATAGCACTTTGAAAAGTCATCCAGCTGTATTTATATTCTTATGGGTTGTCTTATAAGGAGCCTTGTCAATGAAATTTTGAACCAGACAGTTTATAAATCATCCCCAAGGGTAGCTTGACATAGAGAGAAATCTTACTATGTGAAGAACTGAACATCAGAGTCACCATTGCCAGGGCATCGTAATCAAGGTAAGAGACATAACCAGTGCAGCAGCTGAAGCGGAACAAATTTTCTCCTAACCATGGCTTACAGCTGCTGTTTCAGCAGGAATCATGTGCTGAAAGATCCTCAGATTATGCATCCTTTGGGAGGAGCACTATCCTATCAAGAGTATGAGGTTTACTGGCAACAAACAACAGGCTTTAGTTGTAGCAGGCTTTAGTCTAAATGAAATTGAAAGCCTATTTAGACATTCATCCATATCCTTCACCTTTTAGGTTTTTTTGTTTTTAATACTTAATGCATGCATAAGGAAGGCAAATATGCCTGGTATGCATGAAACCTAATTAGCAACGAAGTTACTATTAATATTTCCAAGAAAAAAAATGTTAAAAGATACCAGTCTTAGGCTAATGCCAAGAAAAATGAATCACAGAAAAGAAAACCTACACATTTGTAGTTGCTGCTAAAAAGGTACTGTAGCTTCAAACTTTGGACATGGATATGGGCATTAACCATGGGGCTCTGCTGTATCTTTACCTTGGCCTTTGGCTGTTGGAGGAATTTCATTTGGAGGTTGGCAGATAACAGTATCACCTTGTTTCTCTGCCTGCTGCTTCATTTCACCAAATTGACACCAAAGCTTGTCATCTTCATTTAAGTCTGGCAAAGGGCTTATAGTAAATTCTACCTGGAATTGTAAGAACAAACAATACTTAGAAACAATACAGAATCTAACAGAGCAGTGGAGAAGTGCAGCAGTAAATTTTTGTACAAACATAAAACACAATTGATCAATGCATAAAGTTAATGCAACAATAGTAGCATTTTAATGGATTGCTCTTAACTGTAGGCCTATTAATTTTGGAAAGCAGCCACATGTTTTATGTACAAAAAATTCAATGCTTGGCACTGAACACATTTTGAAAGTTTGGGGCAAAGATCTCAATAGAAGACCTCATGCTAGTTGAAGTAAATAGTAGTTGTTTATATCACAGATAGACAATTATGGCTGTCTTGATATTACTGAATTCCAGTTAAAACCAATGGATGGCAGGAATACTTCCAATAACTTTCTAGACAAACCATCTGTTCCTACCGTGTTTCCCAGGAAATAAGACACTGTCTTATATTAATTTTTGCACCCAAAGATGTGCTAGGTCTTATTTTCAGGGGATGTCTTATTTTTCCACTGAGGCTGCCTAGAACTGGAAGTCCGAGGCCTTATTATCGGGGAGGTCTTATTTTCAGAGGATGCCTTATATTTCAGTGAGAGGCAAAATTGTAAGTAGATCTTATTTTCGGAGGACGTCTTACTTTCGGGGAAACAGGGTACTGTATAACAGAGCAAGGCAAATTTAAACATCTGGAATACCATTTTTAGAACTTAAATGCAAGCAAACAACAATCACTAATATTTTATGTAAAGTTCAAATAACTCAATTGTAATGAATAGTGGCGATACAGATGAAAGGGAAGGAGGGGATATAATGTAGGGCTTATATAATGCTGCAGTTTATTTTTGTTTCTTGCAATTTAAACACTGGATTATTTTTCTTATCATCTTACCTTTTTTTCTTCTTTTTCCTTTCTTCATATTGCAGTATTTGCTTTTTTAAAAATGCTCCTCATATTTTAACTCTTTAATAATAACACATTAAAACAGATGAAGAAGAAAGGATCAAACCATCTGTTTTATTTCCAATTTAGTAGTGTTGCCATAGGTTTTTAGGTTACATAAGAAAGACATTAACAGTATTTCCTCTTCCTTGTGGCTATTCAGTTGCATGTAAGGCCAAGGTCCGATTTGGGAAAGCTACCCTTACTACCCAGAGCAAACAAAGAGTATTAATTAGAGAAAGATTAAACATCTCTATTTTTCATGCACTCATTCAATTTTATTAGTCATAAGTCAGTTATGAAAGAGTTTCATGACTGAATTGAAAAAAAAAAGTTCATTGAAGCTATCTGGATGACTTGGGGAGAACGGCTACAGAGCGCCTTTTGCATCTACACTAGATCTGGTATTTAGAAGTATGTAGCCTGTGATGAGTTATAAGTTAACATATTGTTAAATTACTATTCAATTATTGTAATGCATTGCAGATGCAATCTTTCATACTTGTCTAATCCAGGGTCTTCCAAAGTGGTCAATATCAATCCACATGGATCAATGGGGCTATCCATTGTTGTTGCTGTTATTCATAGTAGTATTTGTTAAAGTAGTATTTATTAAATTATTTTCAGTTAACGTTTGGGAGTCACTGAACAATCTGAGACTTCATGAAGGGGTTGATGGGCTGTAGTTGGAGACCCCTGGTATAATCCTTTTGACAAATGTATCTGATCTATCTGCATCTGGGAAACATTTTCTATGACAATATTGGGACATCAGTCTGTGTGAGGTGACTCCATGAACCCTCTTTATTCAGAATGATACCAAGCTGCTTTACTTTGAGTTTGAAAGCAAAATCTTTTCAGAACATGCCTTGAAAATTTTCCCTGTATATGCCTTCTAGTTGACATCTGTAATTGTTCCTTAAAGGAGGGAGGATTAGTGGAGATGTCACCAAACCGTTAGGAGGCCCGTCTTGCCTTTCATCCTGCCCCAGTCAAAGGTAGGCCACATGGACCCATGTTTGCCTGGCCTAAAATAAATATATCTTGACTGAATTCTTATTACTGTGAGGCAGAGTGAATCAAGGGAAATTGTTCACATATATGTGAGAGAAATAAAATGGAGGAATGAAAAAGCACCTTTTCATACATTTGAATAGCTTCTCTCTTTTGGAACTAAAATCAGATGTATTTCAGGTTGTCATCTGAGAGATACTATTCAAACTAATCAAAATATTGGTGGAAATAATTAAGAGAAATGAGGCAACATCTTTAATGAGTCACCTTTATATGTTCATCTACCAAGGTTAACAATTTTAGTTATATTTTTCTGAACTAATGATAATTATTAATCTACTATACTTGCAAAGTTTGAACATGGTTGATTTAACTTCAGATAATAGAGTACATAATAGAAAATGGATAAAAACACAAACTAAAGGTCATACTTCCGCATAGTTCATATCTTATTCTAGTTATATATTTAAATATTTTATATTGTAGAAAGAAGCAATTTAGCAGAGTTGTTTTTTTAACTTTGGAAAAGAAATGAGATGAGATGGGAAATGAAAAAAATATGTCTGATAAACACACATATCCTTTTTTTCAGAATTAAGGCAATTTTTTTTTCAAAAAAGCCCTAAACTTTTAAGATCTTTTAATGCCTAGTTTTTCTAATAATTTACTATATCTTGTCTCTTGATATAGCCTTTTCCACCCTACTTTTTTGCAGAGACTTTGAAACTAAACATCCAGAATAACCCAGCTCATCTATTGGCTCCAGCACATTTTGATATTTTACCAGAATAGATCAGAGTTCGAAGTATAACAATATATTTCCATAGCACCTGATAAATATTTATAGTTAAAATTTCACAGAATCAGTAACTATTCATGTTGATGTGTTCTGAATTTGTTAGTAGTAATCTGGAATACGTTATAGAAATATACAGTTTGATGGTGATGGTGTAGGAGTCAACTAGCCGAAATTAATTAAAAAAAAGATTTGTGATAACTACTATATGTAGACAAGTCTATTATTGGTGCAAACATTCAATTTTTAATTTACAAATGTGACTCTCAAAAGAGAATATTTTGCTCCATGTATGATAAGAAGCATGTATCAGGGTTTCCAAGAAAATTATTGAATTAGACCAACAAGTTTCAAAACTAAATATAAATGTAAATTTGAGTTAGATTGTGTGAATCATTGTCCAGTGTATGAGTTTAATACAGACAGAGAATACATTTGTTCTAATTCAGGGTTTTTCAAACTTTTTCAAGCTGTGGACCCCAAAACATGTAGCTGCTACCTGGAGGACCCCATACCCACAAATTCAACTAATTACTAATCGACAATTCATGTATATTACTTTTTCCAAGTTTTTCTTGATCTGTCTGTGAACCCCCTGGCAACTTGTCATGGACCTCAAAGGGTCCCCGGACCACAGTTTGAAAACTTCTGTTCTAATTCATGTATCTGCACAGAATTATGCAACTATTAAAAATTTATTTTATGCTGCTTGTATGACAAAGTGATAAATGTAAGCAAGAAAACTAAAACTGTATATAGACAAACGCTATGTTTACTTTGTACCTATTGACTTCACTGTAATATAATTCTAGGGCAGATTCTTCATCTGTGAGATGAAATATGGTATCAATTAACTAGTCTATATCAGATATAGACTTGCATGTATGTGTATTATGTATTACACACACACACACACACGCATACAATATGTGCATCCTGTCTATACAATTCAAGAGAACCAAAGATAAAGAGCTTAAATTAAATGTTATTTACACAGTTGCCTTAAGGATATACTGCTTTGTGTGCCATCTGACCTTAGTTGTGAAGGTATCACTAATGATGTGCTACTTCTCAAGGATGTATCAGCATGCTGCAGCTAACACCAATGGTATAGCTCACTCCAGTGCTGGCACACTTTGACTGCTTAGTGCAAAAATCTGCCACTAAAAAGATTCTGAAGGATGAGAGACAAACCTAGGAGCATTGTTTATCTTACTGTGGAAACGTAACCCATGTGTGCTCAGAGAGCAAGTATTTTTGAAAAACACCCCATCACGTTTCGAGGTACAATGTGTGATTTCTTTTATTCTGCCTTACTCACTGGCATTTCTTCCATGTTTTTAAGCGAGATGGTTGGATGAGTGTCATGTCAGGATGTGATTTGTATATACTGCAATACACTTTGCAACCGTGGTAAATCCAGATAAGATATTGTTGGGTTTGTATTTTTCCTTCTGAAGGGGGCAGAGATGCAATCTTGAGATGTTCTTCTTGATCCTGAGCAATCAGGATCTTTAGCGGTTGCCAAGGACCATAGAGACAATAGTACAATTTCATACCCCAGAATCATGCACTTATTCATGAATCAATCAGATTTTGCAATATTTATTCATGATTTGGCTATATCATGATAGTAGAATGCTGAAATGTGTGTTACTAAAGAAATGTGAGACTATCCAGAAGTTTTATTAGGTAAAAATTGCAGTAGTAAAACTGCTTACTCATGCGTAGTACAGTAATCAAATCATGACTGTAATGAAACTGCATTGGTGGTCAATTGTCCCCTAGACTCCAGTATTCTAATTTTTTAAAATGGTTTGAGATCGGACTATCCCAGGAACTGCCTTTCTCATGAGGAACCTGTTTAGATACCTCTTTTTATTTAACTATTAGAAGATCATGATTTTTAAAAAAAGTTTTTAAGAGAGATGCTAACAGTTTATTAATTAGTTTTCACACATTTGCTGTTCTTTTGGCTAACAAACTTCATTCTTCAGTGGAAAGACGCAATATAAACATAGTAAATATGCTTTTCCATTCTGAAAAAAGACTGATGAGATCTTACATGAATTTCTTAAGCATTCCTATCTTCCCCTAGGTTCCCATTCTGAACTAATTCACTTTGCTTTCACTATCTTGCTTTCATCCCTTAATTCTGTTATCTCCATCTTCTTTTTTCAACCATAATTCTTCTTTCCTGCCTCTAAAAAATTCTAGCTAAGATTTTTTTACTTGTTTAGCTCTTTGCTTCAGATTTTTTTCAGCTCAAAATTTGGCTTCAGCTTCTGTTCATGACTTCCAGCAAGCACGACCATGGTTCGGTCCAGTCTGAGTTTGAGAAGTTTAAAATTATGTTCCTAAACTTAGTGGGGAGCAAATTTCTTTTATTTTTCCTTGTGCTTCCTGATACCATTACTTGTTCTTCCTCAAGCCCCAAATCCCTGCTACTTTTCTGTTCCTGCTGAAGATATTATTGCTTCACTGCTCCCATTCTTTGAAAGGATTCTGTGGGACCTATAGTTTACAGGTTTTTTTTCATCTTGCCATTTATTTATTGAAACTCAGTTTTGTTTATAAGCTTCTTTACATTTCTTCCCAGACTGTTTTCCACTATTGAATGTTTCCAAAGTTCCTCATTGCCTTATCAACTTTTATCATAACCTTTTGTTTTTGAAAATACATTAAATACACAGCTTTGGAGACACTTTGTCTCAGATTTTCTTGCTTCCCTTGTTAGATGTTGATATTTTGCACTTTCTGTTACTGACATCCTCTTTTAGAGGATTTAGAACTTTGGCATCTCATGCCTTGATTATAGCATTCTTAAGTTTCCTATTGATAATATACCCTATTCTGCAGTTAATACACTTGAGATCAAGTTTGAACTGTTACTAGATGTGCATCTTTTGGGATTAGAATCAATACATTGATGCATTTTGTTGAGTTCTATTTGTAAACTGTGTGTGTGTGTGTGTGTGTGTGTGTGTGTGTGTGTGAAGAAAGAACAGAAATGTATTGTTTACAAAGTAAGTGTAAAATAGAAGTGTAAAATACATGTGCCACAGGTTCAGGAAGAGTGATATGCTATCCTCTCTTTGTTCAGCTGGGTTGTGCTTAAACAAACAACCTGTTGTAACACAGATATTTGTAGTGGTGCACACTTGGGCAGAACTTTGTGACCTTAACAGGAACCTTAGATTTGTGAACTAACGTGTTTGGAAAACAATTTACAATTAATTTAAATTTTGCAAATGTTGCTTTTTTTTAAGAAAGTAGCTTTCTCCTAGGACTTCTAAATTACACATTTTACATTTCAAAAATATGTAAATGCACTGGATTAAATTAGCTGTACAGCTGTAACTTTTCTGCAAGTTTGATACTGATATATTGCTTTAATACCAATTTTTGTGACCTTCTCCTGAAATAGAAGCAAGTTTATGTTCACAGGTGTCACTGTTTTAAAACAAAAGGCCTTTCTACAACCTTGTTTGGTTTATTCTTCCTTTCTAATTTATGATTACCTTACTTTGACATGGGTTCTCCAAAGTGCTGAAATATCCATTCAGTTGGCCATTGAAAGAACTGTGTTTACATCCATGTGGGATGGCACCATGGAATAAAGGCAGTGATTCACAGGTTATATTCATAAGGTCTAAGAGGAGGATTAAAATGTATTTCATCTCTTTTTATAAATATATGACATGTTTATGACTCTGTTTGTTCCTACTTGATTGTAATGTTTGCAGTTATTGAAATGCTGATGATGTCTCATTCTCAATCTTTGCAAATTTAGTTATCACGCACTTCTAAATCATGCTTCCAGAATCCTGTAAACAGAAGAATGGAATTCTGTAGGGATTTTTTGTTTGTTTGTTTTTGGAAGTTCCATTTAGCATATTCCCCAGTAACCTGAGCAGTAATATAGCAATAAACTAAAAACTCTGAGAATCTGGTATTTCCCAGAGGTTGTGTTACAAATGTCAATTGCTCTCACTTGTGTTTTCTCTGAATGGTGTGAATAACTCGGTGCATCCTTATCTATATCTCAGACATTTTAGTTGGAAGACCTCACCTTAGGAAAGTTTGTTTTTAGTAAATCAATGTATTTAAACATAACCTTTATTAATGTTAACAATTTTCCTCCATGTAAAAGAAAGGCTAGGATTAATTTTATTCCTATTTTTGCTTCCATTTGTTTTGCATTTTGTAAATTCTTTTGCATTGGCTGTAAGGAAATAATAATATTAGTGATTTAAAAATTGAGGAACAAATGCAATGGTTTGCATTTGCTGGTGAATGGACATATCCAATGGAACAGATTTTCTTCCCACTGACCTATATCCATTTCAGACCTGACCTGGATTGCTAGGTGGGGTAATTGCTGAAAAAAGATTTGCAATTTAAAAGGAAAGTTTTCTTGCTTAAGTGACACTAGATGCAGTTCATAAAAAAAAACTCCACTTGAAAATATATATTTGAACATTGCATCTGTGCAGATGCTGTGCAGATGCTGTGCAGAAATGTTTTTCAAAACCCACTGAGAGAAAAATAGTCAGTACTTAGCAGAGTATACAGTTTCTTAGTAAAGAGGGAAAGTGGACTAATCAAGTTTATATTAACATTGTTACAGTTTTTAATACTATCAAAACAAATATATAGGAACTAACTAAATTGATGGAGTGCACCACATTATATAAACTTATGTTTTATCGTAATAGTCATAAAATTAGACTGAATCATTTTATTTGTGAATAGATTATTCATTTATTATTATTTTTTTAGTAAAGGGGTTAAACAATTTTGCCTTTTTATAATTAATTAACTCTTCACTTCTGGATGAATTAATTTTATTCTAGTTTTCTGTAAGAGTAAAAAAATAATCTTTCATTGTCCCCTTCCCAATTTTCATGGCAGACCGCAGCTCTTTTGATGCAGTCTGTGGATATTTGCGAGCCATCAGCATCTATGAAAATGAAGATGACAAGCCAACAGCAAATGGAACAAATGTTTTCCAAGGTAAGAGACGAAGAAGAAAAGCCATACCTTCCTGCCATTTGAAACAAGTAGCTTAAGGCTGGTGAATGAGGATGGGAAAGCTGACATTTTGCTGCTATATAAAATATTGTTTGATCTTTCAAAAAGAGATTTTGCAGTGATCGCAGACTCAGAGTTGCATGAAGGACTTTGAAAGCTGAAAATATATGCAAAGTCATCTAATAATTCTATTACCATATTTACATTACTAGGTAGTTCGTTTCCCCCCATCTTTCCTTTGATTAAAATTATGTGTAGAATAGAATTTGATTAAAGAAAGGTTTCTGTAGCCTTCTGTTCCGCTACCTAGATACATTTTCTATCCCTCTTTAAATTTAGCAGTTTTTTGTCTTTCAAATCAGAATTCTTTCCTTTTTCAATTTTTCCACATTCCTGCCTCTGTCTGATCACCATCAGTCACATGGCTCAATAACTGACTTCCCATAAAGAATAAAAGGACAGAGGGTTCCTGAGGCAAGATTTTGTTCGTTTTGCCTCAAGATATTCTCCAGGTCAATATGTGTATATAGTTGTTGCCTGATATTCATGCGAGTCTGCAATATTTGAATGGCTAGGTAAAGTCGTATTAGAACATAAATGCTAGAATGTTTTATAGTATCTTAATTGTGAGACATATGTCAAAATTACACAATATGTTTTGTAATAACTAAGTTGACAGTTAACAACAGAAACTGAGAAGAAATAATTTAGGAATGTGATTCTTTCAGATACTGTATGCAGCAAACCTTCTAGAATAGTCTTTGAAAACATTCAGGCTGAAGATCTAATAATAGATATGGTAGAAAAGTTAAATCCCTTATGCCTAAGTGGGTTGGTGGTCCACATAGGCATGCAATGAACTATATTATCTGTTGTGTAGTCAGCTGTGCATAAGTATAAAATATACGAGGCAGATTGTATAATAAATTATGCAATATCTTCATTCTCATTAGGTGATTCTAATCATTGACAATCAGTTTATGCATAAGTAGTTCTCAATATATAACCATAATGGACCTTGCTCAGTACAGTAGCACGTTGCAAGGATTGTTAAGCAAACTGACTTATGACCACAATTGAGTCCAACGTTTATGTTCCTAAGTGAAACAGCTGTTAAGTGAGTTTTGAACTCGTGTGGAAGTATGATAATTTATGTAACTGTTTCCAAATACAAAACCTGAAAAGAATCCGTGCCAGTACAAATACAGGTAGTCCTCGATTTACGACTACAGCTTCTGTTGCCAAGCAAGACAGTTGTTAAGCATTGTTTTGCTCCATTTTGCAACCTTTCTTACCACAGTTGTTAAATGGAGCACTGCAGTTAAATTAGTAACTTGGTTGTTAAGTGACTCTGACTTCTCCATTGACTTCGCTTGTCAGAAGGTGACCAAAGGGGATCACATAATCCCAGGTCACTGCAACTGTATTAAGTACAGCCAGTTGCCAAGTGTGTGAATTTTCACACGTGACCATGGGGGTGCTGAAACAGTTGTGTGAAAAATAGTCATAAGTCACTTTTTTAGTGCCGTCGAGGACTACCTGTATGCCTTTAGCTCAGGGTTTCCCAATCTTGACAACTTTAAGGCGGGTGGACTTCAACTCCTAGAATTCTTC
>JANHFO010003330.1:71064-107062 GCA_032468095.1 Pareas carinatus
ACTTTTTTACAAGTCCACCAAATGTGAAAGTATGTAGCATTTTCGCAATCACATCTCCAACATTTAGCTTGTACATTATTTATGTATGTTCTGATGTATTGGCTATTAAGTTGTAAACAAAGGAAATATCTGTTGATGTACTAAACTCTTTTTAATATTTTTTTAGGAACCCAAGCAAATAGGCAAATATTGGGCAAACTATCCTGGCAAAAATTCCTTCAACCATGAAAAATATTAACTAAATATTTGGTTCTGTGAAAACATGTTATGGATATTTTGATCAACATTATTAATAAGTGTATGTGCACTATATCCTTCTCATGCTACTCTTTCATTATAATTCCCCACGTTCATTCTTACTCATTGTAAACCGTTTCCCACTCTTAATTGTTCTGTTGCTCTCATGGTATTGCTCAATTCTCCAAGAGGATCAGTACAGTTCTTTATATATTTTCCAGTAAACATATATCAAATAAATTCCGTGATGTGCAAACGGATGCTCTAACTCACATTTTCATGAATGAAGAGGGAAGACTTTTGAATAAATGTGCTTCATTGTCTGCTCTTAAACATACTTTCTGGCCAGTGTGTCCATGTGCTAAGGATTCTGTCTAAGTCTAAGAGATGTTTTTAGCTCTGATGTAACCAGGTTGGCTTGAATTCATGTCTCACAAGTATAGTGTTCCATCATTTATTACTTATAATCTGCTCCATTATTATTCAGTTACTATTGTCTCTTTGTTACTAATGTTAGTTGAGTATTCTATTTAAATGTTTCTCCCCCTTTGGGGCTACTTAATGCTACTACTCCAATTTCCAAGAAAGGAAAAATGTTTTATTTAGTTAAATGGCTATATTTGAGTATAATTGTGTTCCATACCATTTCTTACACGTAGCCAAATTAAACATAAAATACAGCTAAAATATGTAGACAGGAAGCTGCTGTTCTAGTTCAACTAAACGATTGCCTTCCCATTTTTAATTAACTGCTGCTATTGCAGAGCAGTATCATGGAACTGTTTTTTGTTTTGTTGTTGGGTTATGTAACAATTTCATCTTCATACAGTCTTGGTTATCTTACCTGAATATGTAACATAGTCAGATTTATTTCAGAATATTAGTTCAAACTGTATAATTAAAACATGTATGCAAATCTCCCCAGTTGATGTGCCAATGATTAAAATAATCAGAAGTTTCAATTCAATGGTCCTCTCAGTGAAAACCTTGAATAATAAACCACTTTTTGCACAGCTCTTCCATTTTTTGATTTGTGTCAAACTAAAATATTTAATAGATAGAGGGAACCATAAAACAGGACAGAATATAATATATGAAATTAGCTAAAGGTTAAAACCCTTGCAAAAGAAAGATTTCTCGCAGAAAACTATTTCAGAGCATTGACTTTTCTCCTTCTCCAGCTTTTTTCCAGTCTACATTTGCATAAACTATACATCAAATAAGCCTTTTAAATATGATGCAGCAGAATTTGTGAGTTTATTTTTCAAAAACAACAGCAACACTGGTGCCATCTGCTTGCACTATGAACTGATAGTTGACACGCAGGAAAAAAAAAAGCCCTACTTTTCTTGAATTGTCCTTTATGAATATGTCGTCCTAACTCTTAAATAGCCCTTGAAAAAGAAGTCCTTCCCAAGAATACATCTGAAACCATCCCTAGATCCTAGAGATGTGTGAAGGTTTGGCAGTATATTGCCCTCGGGGTATGTTAAGTACTTTAAAACTTCCTGGCTGTTTCCTGTAATTAAAGCCTCACTTTCCCCGTTTTGCTCCCTGATTTTCCTGCTTCCACATCATCTAATTTGTTGGGTTGCCACTGTTCCAAGACTACCAAAATCCGCCCCCCTCTTTACTCACCCAGTAATCGGAAGCCAAGTTCATTTTGGCTTCATTTGGAGCAGAACAATGGAAATATATTGGTAGACAAAGACACTAAAGAACAACTCAAAAGGCATGGGTGTAAAATCATGTGATTTTCATGAACAGTGACAAAAGGCAAACTTTCCCCAACCTTCTGCTTTACAATGGTAGAATGAATAGTGAATGTAACTAGGAATCTAATGCAAAGTTCAGCGATAGAGCAACAATACACCAAACCAAAATTTAGCAAAGAGCACATGTGGATAAATTGCATCATCATTCAGTACTTTGAAAGCTGTGAATTATTTTCCAGCTTTGGAATGCATGTCGCTAATTTTAAAATCTGCAAAGATAAAATGTGATTATTTCCAGAAGCAGCAAATATATATATTTCCTTTTATCACACCAAGGCAGCTGACTCCAGATTGCATTCTACTACAGTAGGTTGTTAAACATTGAGGTGGGGGATTGGGGAGAATGGACTTCTAGTGTTCTCACACTTTGAAAAAGTTCTTAGAAGTGAAATCTTTCAACTACCCACTATGATAATGAATTATTTATGTGAGAGATTTAAGAGTATTATAAGAGAATTTAATTGACAACTTCCTCCTGGGTGCTATTCAAGTTCTAAACATTAATGAGGCACCCTTTGGACAGCAAGTGAGAAGTCATTTTTGGATGAAAAATAGTCGCTAGACCCCTAACGCGTTTATCAAAACTCACAAAAGGTAATTCAAAAGAATACACGCACAATTGGGGCACAACTGTGGGAAGAATAAAGGCAATATTAAAGCCGATAGAAATGCTTTGGAGTACATGATTAAATGCTTGCAGTAACAGTCCTACAAAGATTAAGCTCAGATTGTTAAAAGGCGGAGAAGGGTGTAAATGGCTGGGGTTCAGATACGAAGGAAGTGAGAAATGTTGTGTGACATAGATCACAGTTAGACTTAAGCTTTTTCACACCATGCAGTCCTTGCAGAAAGGAATGTGCAGCTTGCATATTCACAAATCATCTGTAACAAGGAGAACTTAGAACCAAGAACAGCCAAGTTAGTCCTCCCTCTTGTCTTGATTCTAAGGTTTTTCTAAGGTTTTTCCATGCCTTGCTTGTAAAAATGCTTAAAGCTGTGGTACAGTAACAGTGCATTCCAAGTGACAACATCATTGAAATCACTGAAAACAGCAGACTTAATGAAGTCCAAAGAAAGTATTTAAAGCAATAGCTCCTTAGGGACAAACTACATGCATCATTGTTATAAATATAGGTGGATCCTTTGTTAGAAAGAAAAGGAGGGGAGGACAGCTGGACTTGCCTTTCCCATAGCAAGAATATTCTATCCTTTTCATTTGTAGCCACTTTTCCTTTCTTCATAGAGTAATGTCAAGTACAAGGCAGATGTGTGTGTTACAATATTCAGTCTTCTTCAGCTCAGAAATGACTTAAAAGTATTTTGTGCAATGCTTTTTATTAATCATCAGTACACTTTTCAGACAAGCATAGAAGTGCAACGTTTGAACTTTTGCAAGGCTATTTGAAGGATTCTCTGAGAACAATGGCTTTCTCCTTGGGTGTGTGCTCTGCACTGCAAAATAGGGAAATAACTGGGAAATAGGCATGGGAACTCCAGCTAGCAATGAAATGTGGCTATTTGAATGCTTTGAAAGTTCTTGTCCAACTGTCCCGCAAAATGTAAATCAATCTATTTTTTTCTGCATTGCAGAGAAACCTGATTAACTCCCACTTTCTTGTGCTTCAGATTTAGCTCTTTAATATCCAAGTTGAAGTTATAGTTTGGCATTTAAAAAGTTGCTAGAAATATTGCTCCTTCCACTATAAAGTAAATAGTGTACCTGAGAGACTTAATTCAATACTGTGCATGCTGTAGCTTTCAGTGCAAATTTGAACACTTAATTCTGCTGCCAAAACTATTTCTTTAATTCAGTTTAGACACTGCTGGACTGCAAACTGACTGTGCGTGGTTCACAATATAATAAACCCTAAAAACACAATAAAAATGAAACACAATAGAATACCACTGCTTTATACAAAATCACAGAGAAAACATATCCAACAAGGCACCCCATACATATCAACCAAAAGGCTGAGAGAATAGCCAGATTTTAAAAACCGTATGGAAAAATATCAAAATGGCAACCACATGGATTTCAGGGAAAATCTTACTCCGAAGTATAGGTACTGCAACAGAGAAGACATGCTTCCTGACTCCTGAGGAATTGCCCATTTGATAAAGGAAAGCTGAACTCTGGGTTCTGCCAGCACATAGCAGCTGGGCATGAGAGATAGGTGGTCCCTCAAATTACTTGGTCCTATGCCATGTAGGACTGTATGTGAGATGGACAGCACCTTCAATCGTGGTCACAAACACCTTCAATTGTGCCCAGAAGCAATCAGTACAGCTCATGAAACAAGGGTGTCATATTGCCCATCATCGTCAGTGATGCTGCATTCTAATTAATCAAAGCTTCTGAGTGGTTTTCAAGGACAGCCTTCCAGTAGTGGAATCTTGAGGTGATTAGGATGAGAGTGGTTATCTGAAGCTATGTGATATCTCTATAGTAGGCAAGACAACAATATTTTGGGCAGGCAAACTGATAAATCCAAAGGCAACTGGATTTTCTTGATTTTTTCCCCTTGAAAATGTTTCACTTCTCATCCAAGAAGCTTCTTCAGAATCATGACCTGGATGATTGTGAATCTCCATAGACATTTGGATTATCCACACTTTACTTAAGCCAGGATTGGATTATTCACACCTTACTTAGCAAGGCCAGAGTGGCAAACAACACAAATATGCAGGACAAGCAAAAGATTACAATTCTTAACTTACTTTATTTTTTTGTATTTTGTGTAGGCTTGTTGCATTTTTATTTTGATATGTTGTACAAATTAAGTACGCTGAGAAAGCCAGGTTGATGTAGTGGTTAAGACAGTAGGCTACAAACCTGGAGACTGAATTCTAGTCCCATTTTAGACACAAAGTCAGCTTGGATAACCTAGGCCAGTCATTCTCTCTCATCCCTGGGAAGAAGGCAAGGGCAGACCACTTCTGAAATCTTGTATGAAGGAGTTAGTCCAGGCAGTTGCCAGGAATCAATACCAACTTCAAAGGAAAAGATACACCCCTCAAAAAAATCAGGCATGCTTAAAAAAACAATAAATAAAAATGGTAACCATTGTGCTATAATTCCCCCTCTCCTGGAACCTTAAGAAATACGGTGCACATGGAAGGAAGAAATTTTTAAGGATTTCAAGGTGTATTCAATCTGCAATGATGGAGCTAAAATGCCTAGAAATATAGGACAGACTTCCATGAAAAATGTCAGTATCTGGGTTTAGGTGTCATGTTAACCAGACTTTAGCCACAACTTGCTAAGTGGTGATTGTTAAGATGCTGTCAATTGTAATTAATAAAACAACAATAGCTGGACTTACATAATGCGTTATGCTACAAATAAATCATGCTCTGGTTTAATACAGTATGTGAATCTTAGCCTTGAGAATGGCAAACCAATGTACTTTTTTGTGCCACTTAGGCTGATTTTAAGGTGCTATTCAACTGTTGATTCTGTTACCTATTATTATATACATATCATGAAATCACAGCTGGCAGTTCTTTAGCTGGTGTTGGCCTTCACACATCATGTTCCTCCCAAGAAACTAGAATTTCATAATGCATTGGCCTTTAAAAATGTGCAGATCCAAACAATGTGGCCCTTTGTAATTGACTGATGAAAATTTTGTCCATATGCAGATTTTCTAAGCGCATCCAAGATTTTTTGATATGTCACTCACTTTGCCAATAACCCCTGAGACCACCACAATCAACTTATAAAGTTTCAACTTTGATTTTTAGATCTTGATACTTTGTGATCTTCTCCAATTCTTTATTTTCTTTTCTACTATTCTTTGGTATTGCCACATCAATTATCCACTCTTTCTTCTTTTCATCTACAGGTAAGTCTGCTGTTACAAAATGTATAGTATGATCTAAAATAATAACCATTCTGCATATATTATAAATATGTGGTTTCTAAAAGTATAGAAACAAAAATAAATGTAACAAAACTATCTGTGGTTACTTTGCAGGTTTCAGTGTGCATTTTATCTGAAAAATTGGATAGCAAAACATTGTTAATGTTATTGAAGGTTGCTAAAAAGTAATAAATACTTCCGAATATTTATATATTCCTATATATTATTTTCTGTTCTAGCAGTAGCATTAATTGCAGATATATAATAAAGAACAGCATCATTAGCTTCTCTAGATTTTGACAGATGTTTAGCCATTTCTAGTACTTATAAACCTTTGTAGACATTTGCAGTGGAGGCTAACAACTTTTCAGTTAATTTCATGTGTATTTTGCCCTTCCACTTTCTTTAAATTCCTCATCTTCCATAAACACAATTCCTTTAAAGAAAGTGCCATTCTACCAGCACATTTGTCAGGAGAAAAAAGCAGGAGGGGTAGAGGATGGTTATTCATTAATTGCATTATATTAAGCTTTAAAGCAGACAAGTACTTGAGACAGCCAAAAGGTGAAGATTCAGGGATTCTCCTTAATCACTCCCCCTCATCCTCTTATTCTCTCTCTCCTCTTTCAAATGTTCTGCAAAGCGCTGGTGACCCAAATCCTTAGGAGAAATTATCAAAAATAGAAAGCCCAGGAGCTTCAAAATTCTCTCCCAGAAATTCAATAAATTCTGCATAAGAAAAAAGGTATAATCTAGCTGATTTAATGAAAAGGGGTGGGATTAAGGAAAATCACCAAGAGCCATCAGAGAATTAAATGTAAGGGGCTGGATTTTGAACCAATATCATTCAACCAGTTTTAGTAAGATTTCATGTCACTGTTTCAAGTACTTGAGGAAACCTGCAGTTTTTGACAAGGGCACCTGCACAAAATACAGTAATCTTCTGCATATGTATTTATCAACACATCCATGTGTTCAATTTAGATTAGCCTTTTTCAACCTTTTAATAGGAGGAAATAAAATTCAGGTCCCAGGTAATTATTGTATGTCACCCAAAGCTGTTTTTGTGAGATAGGAAGCTATACAAATTTGATTCATAAATAAACATGTGCATAACAATTATTGTGTCTACAGTTCACAAGTGCTATCATTGCATAGTGTGCAAAATTAAAAAAAAATATTATTTTTAAATAATGTTCTCTTGTGAAATCCTTAATGAACAGATTCCTAGGGTTACAGATCCCTGGGGTTACATGGAGTTCCAGCTGAAAAAGATTGATCTAGGTTGTATACAGAGTTAATTCAGCTGTCTAGGCCCTAGAACACAGTAGACTAAAATTATATTGCTTAAATAAGTGCAAACCACAATATTCCACAGAATGTAAACAAACCAATGCTAGATTTTCCATTTTGAAATGTCCTCTGCAGTTGCCTTAAAACTCAACACAATTTCAGTCACATATCTTTTATGCCTAAAAATACCTCCTTTCTTTTTAAAAAATTTTTAAGCATCTAGAAAATTCAATAAACTTGATATCTTAAATGCATCAGCACCTTTCAAAATAGATTTTGAGAAAGATAGAATGCAATAAATACATCTAAATCTCATTTCATGAAAAACATTCCTATCATTTTGGGTTATTCATTTGACAAACCAGTTCTAATGAAGCATCTGTACTTCAGGATCCTTTCTGCGTCATTATTTAAATTTCACTTTTGGGGCCTTGTGTTGAACTTCAATTTATAATTCAATTCTGCAGAAAGTGCTGAACCAACACAATGAAATAATACTTAGGAAGAATGACTCATAATATTCTAATGCAGCCCTTTGGAGAGAGATAACGATGATAAATAATTGATTGATATTAGATATCTGTTCAGACTTGCTGAGAGTTGGGTGTCATACAGGCATACAAATTAATAAATAAATGTTTATTTACTGGCAAATCAATCTGCATGAATCATGCTTGAAGTGTCCATCATTAAATGTAACAGCAGTAGTTTTTAAATTCTTCTCCAGGATACATCCAAGTTTTAATATACAACATGCATTTCTACAGGATAACATGCAAGTTAGTTTCTCCTTCCTGCACCATCCTGACAACCATTTTGAGAGTCTAAGAAATTATGCTTTCCCCAAAATCTTTTCAATTTCTCTTCTTTTCATCCCTAATACTTCATGCACTGCTTTTTGGCATTAATTCCTGTCATTACAACAACCCTCCAAAGAAAGCTGTGCCTATTGGCCAACACATACAACCTTCACATATTTATGGATTGTTCCTTTACTACATGTTTTATCCATGGGGAGATTAGTAATGTCAAACAACTAACTTAAAAAAAATCATCTGACCCATCTTCATTCATCCTTGTCTGCATTGTTTGGGGTAGGGAAGTCCTGGGGAATCCTCCTACTACCTTGAAGACCAAACAAGCTTGGTTTATGCAGCTCCTGCTGGAATGCAAAGATTCTTTGCAAAAAAGTTCCCTAAATATCAAGACAGAAAGCATAACATCACTTCACAATTTTGGGAAAGAGGCTCCTATGGCAGATTCAACCACTCATCAAGAGAAGCCAGAATCTGCTTGGTGAATAAAATAGAATACAGCTAACACAAAATTAAACAATCCCCATGAGGACTCAGCACCTTGGGTAAACTCTTCTGGAAAATGGGAAAAGTGATCCCTGGTCCCTCAAAGGAGTTTTGCTCTAAGTCCGAACGTTTTGGCTAAAAACTGTCAGGCACAGTAGCTCCCTCCAAAAGACAGAGAAAAGTGCGGAGGCTTTTCCCGAGGACCGAAGTGCAATTAAGATGGCCAGGAAAGAGCAGGGAATCCCCTCCTAAAAACTGTGCGGAGGAGAAAAAGCCGGGACTTCTCTTTTCTTCCCACAAAGCTTCTGCAGTTCTCGTCCCTTTCAATGAATCCGAACCTCAGCGCGCAGGCGCAGACTCCCATGCGCTGAGACCTGCAGTGGGAATTTCTTAGTGGCGCCATTTAACAAAGCGAACGCTGTATTCCGCCACGAGGGGCAAAGGAAGAAAAATATGGCCCTCTGGTCTGCCGCGGACATTAATCAGTGTGAAGGGAGGAGAGGCAAATATTGGAAAGTCCAAGGCCCGTGCTGGATCCATTTTTTAGTTTTATTTTTGCCAACGTTACGGAAACGTCAACATTCACTCCACGCCAGCGTTTCTCAACCTCAGCAACTTTAAGACGAGTTTGGACTTCAACTCCCAGAATTCCTCAGTCAGCCTTGCTGGAGAATTATATGTTCGGATAGTGCGGATTACGTTATCTTGATAGTGTGTTGGGACAGTTATAATCACGAGACGTTGATCTCGCGTGTTATATATAATATCAATATGTCCGGTTGTGACCATTGGCAATATTTCTATTAAATTTGCTGTGAAAATATGGGGTTTAGCTTTTCCCTTTCACTCAACAACGCAATAAATCTTGCAACCGGCGAGATCTCCCGAGTCAAAAGATGGCAATTTATCTGTGCGTGGGGGTGGGTGAGTGGATAAGGGGGTGGTAATCTACCGCCGTTTCCCCTTTTGTTTATTTTCCTTTATTTTGCCCAGAGCCATGCGGTCAGAGTCACTTCTGATGGGATGGGAGGCTCTATAAATTCGATAAATAAACCAACAGGTTAATAAATAATGCTGTTAAGACCCGCCAATTACACCTTCCAGATTGATGGAGCTGTTTACGGCCCGGCGAATGACTCCTGCGGGAAGCTGCATTTGGATGGAAACCAGGGAGACGGTTCAGCTGCAATAAACAGAAACGTTTATCCGACTGAGGGCTGGGGCCAGGTGGACGCGGCTTCGGAGGCGCAAACTTCCTTGCTGGTGTGGTGTTGCAGCGTCTCCAGTCTCCATGAGGCTGGTTTGCAAATTGTCTCCAATCCACGAGTGAGACAGATCAATTTCTACAGGGCTCTTTTTAAGTCGTCTTGTCCCTCCCCCCTCCCTTATTCAGAACCATCAAGGTGTCTCACACCTGTTCAGATTTCTCCACTGTTGGTGGGAGGGAAGGCAGGAGCCGGACAGCGACTAGCAAGAAAGGCAATAGAGACAATGGGTTAGCAGAGCTGACGCTGGTATAATTTTCCGTTCATGTTCTAGGATGAATGAGCATTGTATCTACACTCAATGGTGCAGTCTTCCGTATTTGGTTTACATTTCCAGCTATGTTTGTTCGGGATTATTTCTTTGTTTGATTGTTAAACTTATCTCTATCCATCGCAATCAAAGCAATTCTCCGAGATTTAGGTAGAGAAATTACCCCGTAAAATATAAAACTAAACCACAACAGCACCACAACCACATTGAGCTGTGCAGTGTGAAAAAAGAAAAGGGAAGTGGTACCAATAGACTATACTGAACTTAATGCTGGAGGAGAAGAAGAAAAAAAGCTTTAAACCTCGTTCTAGAGACAGCTAAATTCCATCTTGGCGACTTTAAAGATGTGTGGAGTTCACCTTCCAGAATTCAACCAGTCAGCATCCACACATCTTAAAAGTTGCTATGGTTAGAAACATCGAGCTAAAGATTTAAGCCGTCTTCCTCAAATCTGATGCCCTTCAAGGGTGCATCTGCGCGCAGGTGCATTGGTGATGGGTGGGGACGGCGGTAAGCTGGACCCCCAAGCTGAGGAAGCTGGTTGGATCCTGAGCCCATTTCGCTCAGCTTCAACCAGCACCGTAGTTCTTCTGAGAGGACCGTCAACGTATTCCCCTTCACTTTTCACCTTCTTAGCAACTACGATTTCCTAGCTTAGTTAAAGGCGATCTGGAATCAGCCCCCTGGAATCTAAATCAAAAACAATGGAGACGTTAGACTCGTCCCTGCTTTCTGAGAGCAGTAGGACTGCGGTAGCAAAAATGGGCGTCAGAAGCGGGAAGAATCTGAGCTCGGCAAGGATTTTACTGCCGAGTCTTTATTCAGGAGAATGGCGCGCGTTGCATTTCAGCGCTCGGTTTGCAGGAGGCAGCCCTAGGCCATAGGCAGAATCCTAGTCCTTAGTACCGTAGCGAGTTCCCCATTGTTAGCTAAGCATTGCTCTGCTGAGAAATTGACCTCCTACAGTATTATATTTGGGGCTTTTTTTAATTCTCACCCCCCCCACTCACATACACGCTCCAAACTTTAGACTCCGCGTATGTGGTCCCAGTGAGAAGAGCTTAAGGGAGGATCAGCTCACAATGAGTGCTGAATTTGGGTGTCCACTAGTATATTTCGGGAGTGGGAGCTGGCGTTCTGCTCTACCATCTCCCCCTGAAGCCCTCTCGAGGCCTGCTCCATGCCCCGGGCCTCTTGGACAAGATGAACTGGCAGGCTGAGAAGACCCGGGGGGCGAGCGGAGGGGAGTGACGGCAGGCCTACTTTACCCTTGTCGAAGTCTCTTTCCATCAAATATGAAAAAAAATGGAAATGAAGGACTTCATTCAGAGATTGTTGAATGGAAAGAGACTTCGACCACGGTCAAAGAGTATGGAGACATCTGTTGATGTTTTCATGTTGGTTCAGAGCAAGTGGGCTTCAGGCATAGGATCGCTCGGGGTCTCTCGATAGGGCACCCGGGAAGAGAGAAGACTGACAGTGCTGGCCTTCATTCGCCGCAGCGGTTTCCGGGCCTTAACGCCGAGCTAGGTACAAGTGGAGATAGACGCGCTGTTCGGCAACCTGGCGCCCTCCAGATTAGCACGCCCATGTTGCCCGTGCTCTCTGAAGCTTAGGAAAGAAAGGATAGGGACCGGCAAATAGGGACATTTACGCCAGTTAGGGCTCCCTCCCTTCTTCATCTACCCCCCTTTCTCAAAACCATCGCCTTCTGGACGAAAACGCGCGCTGCACTCTTGCTGAGAGGACTTTTGAAAAACCCCAGTGAATCTAGAGAGCGGCTTTCCCAACCTGACCGCGCTTTTTAGAAGCTTTGGGTCCTAATCCTCAGCCCGCTAGAGATCCGCAGCACTGGTGGGTTATGGGAGTTGTGTTTGAACGCATTCAGAGGATGATGGAACCCGTGAAAAGCAAATTACTTTCCTCTGAGGAGCTGCCTTGTCAGTAACACGCGTGGACTACGTTTGTAGCCCACCCAGGTCGGAGTGGCAGTGCACAAACAAGCCGAGGTCATCTGAGTCTAGAGATAGTGTGCACCCATTTAGTGCGGTAAAGGCGTGACTGAAAACTGGATTTCAGCCATGACTAAATTAGCCTTTCATTTGGCTTAAACATAGCCAAATAAATCCGGGTTAAAGCCGCCATGACTGTCTGGCGCTTTTTCAGAGCTTCTCTGTCTGGGGTCTTACACCACCTAAAGCTACGTTTTAGAAAGCGTTCGGGCTAGCTTAAGGTGTTTTGCCCCTGAATTCAGCGGAACTTTGAGCTAGCTAAAACAATGAGGAACGAGTCTGTTGGGGGTTATTTAAGAAGATTGTTAAGTCTCTCCCCGTCAAAACTGTTGAGGAAACACCCACCTCCCCCTCTTTCATCCTACGTGAAAAGAATTCTTGGGAAGAGACTGGTGCTGGGGGACACCGGAAGGTGGGAGATGGTTAACCACGCCTGGGGCTGTTACAGTGTGAAATCCCCTCCCTGAGATTTGTTTTCAATTTAAAATTACTTCATATTTATCCTACCGGTCACTAACTCTGATTTTCCTTTATTAAAAAAAAGGAGATCGGTCCCAGTTTGCCCCGTTGGGAAGATTGGCTGAGAGCGTGCGGTCTTTTAGGCATTGCAAGAGGAATGGGGAGGCCCTGCCAAGCACGAAGGACAGCATGAAGGAGACGCCAAGTGGCATCTTCCAAACCACCGCGAAGTCTTTTTGAAGATAAATTTAGGGGGGAATCCTTTACCCATCTTCCTTAGAAACGGGCCTCTCTGAAATCGACAGAAATTACGTCAGAGCAGAAGCGTCTAGACTGCCGTTTTTCGCCGGGACGGGATAGATAAGAAGCCCCTTAGCGCTCCGCTTGGTTAGGCACCGTGGCGCGCACCTTATTAAAACAATAGCAACAAGCATGAAGCGGTCTTCGCGCGACGTCCGAAGCCGAGGGGTTTACTGACTGATTTATCCAAGCCCGCCATCGGAGACAGGAATTGGTTGGCCCCACAAGCGGGAGCTAAAAGATGAACGTGTGAACAGGGTGGGGGCTGATTTGTGTATCGCGCGAGCTCGGGTTTAAAAGCAAAAAGCAAACATTCCCTCTCAAAAAGCAAGGTCCAGAGCTGTCGTTTGCGCGTCCCCCCGCCCCGAAGCCGGGACTTCGTTTCAGCCGCAGCGGTCCCAAAAGGGAAAGCTGGGAAAACTCTCGGATCGCCGCCGTTTCGTTTCGTTTCTTAGCAGGGGCGACTTTATTACCTTGCGGTGGGAACCTCTGACCAGAAGGAGGATGAAGCCGGGCGGGGTGGGGGGAGCGAGAGGTGACAATGGACAGGAAATGGTTTGCTTTGGGCTTCTGGAAGAACAATAAAGATCTCGTTAAACGGGAGCAAAGTCGGACCAAAACAGAAGCGACTCTCAGTTCAAAAGCCGCGCAATAGATCGGCCTTCTCTGCCTCGTCGAAAATGGTTATTCTAAAGGCCACTGGCCGCTCTTATAATGCGACCAGCATCCTGGCATGTAGAGTTCGCTTCATTCTAGACAGGCGACCTGCTTAGGACTGTAACCTCGCTATTTCTCCCATCTTGGTTCATTCTGAAGTTAAGTTCCACTGAGGACAGGATTTTTCTAGTACATATATGCCCAGGACCCTTGTCCTCCTATCCTATAAAGATAACTCTCTTCTTTCGACTGTGTGCACTCTTAAAAAATGTTGTACAAAAGCCCAATTCCACTTTCTGGGATGATCAGTTGTACAGAAAAGGTCTTCACGCCATTGTTTTAGTTTTTAGAAAATAACTTAGCAATGAGGAATGAGGAATATCAAGATGTAATACATACAGCCAAAGGATAAATCAGACAATTTAACATTTTGATAACTTAGAGAACTGCATAAAAGATAACATCATTTACATAAGCCTAAGAGATAAAAATATTCTGAAACTAAAAAAAGAAAAATTAAAACATCCAATCAAATGTTGCCATGGGCATTTCTGAAACGGCAGCAGTAACAGCAATGTCTAGACATAACTCTTATAAGGAAGTTCCAAAAAGTAACCTATCTCTAATAAATTCTTCTTTCACATCCCACCAGCTTGAATGTACCTACTGATCAGTTCCAGGAACGCTTAAATGTGTGTAAGCAATTATGAGATTTTGAATTGTGGTACCTTTAAAAAGACACACACACCCAAATTTCTGTGAAATAGGCATGGAAGCAAATATGTAGCTTGCACAACTGATATAATAACAGAGTGAAATGTCTTGATGCTTAGCACCCATAAGCATTTGGGCAACCCACACTTAGCACTAGCTGAAGTTTCTGAATCATCTTCAAAGGCAGCCCTTCTGATTACTCCATTTTCACACCTGGGCATCTCCATTTTACTTGGCTGAAACTGCAACTTGTTTGCTCTCGTCCATCTCCAATTTGCTTCTGGACATCTGTTCAGAAAGTCTACAGCCTCCCTGGGATTACGCAAAGCATAGATGACCCATGGAATTTGCTGTCATCAGATGTGATGGCCACCAATTAGGAAAGTTTTAAAAAGGAACTGGACAACTGAAAAGGAAGCATTGATGTCTGTTTTCTAGCCCTTGGATTCACAGGCAGACAACCTTGAACACCAGCTGCTATGGAGCAAAAGTGGAGGAGAAATATAACTCTTTCCCCCACATTTGTGTGCTTCCTTAGTACATCTTATTTACAACATTAAGACATAGAATGTTGGCTAGATTACCAATTTGCTTCTTATGTTCTTGGTAGATTGGAATTAAAAATTTCTAGCTACCTTTTTCTGTGCCTTATATAGCTGTTAAAAGCTCATGAAATGAGGCGCATATGATACCAAACCCCATTGATTCAATTTCCCCTGAAAGGACTGGAATTGCCATAATATCATATCCCCCAGGCCATTGTAGTAAAGTCATCTATCAATATCTGTATGACTGTCCCTATCCTTTATCTTAGTTAGCGGACTGAAATGTCTCTATCTAAACAGATTGGATTTCAGATGCTAGCACTAGCTCTGGAATGAAATCATTGACACCAGATATATGTTGGAATCCTTACCTTTTCCAACATAAGTTAAATTATATGCAGTAAGAGCACATTTGCATACTACTTGTTGAAATAATTAAAAAGCTATTGAAATATCTCTTTGATCCCAAGGCTCTGTCAACTTTCTTGTCCTGTTGCCTGTCATGCAGACTTGAAGTTCAGAGCACACTTCAAAGTTATTCAACTTACAACAATTATTTATTACAGTTGTGGAGAGCATACATGTCTTAGTTGTGGCCCAATTTGTTTCAGAGTATAAAATAGCAAGGAAAAGAATGTCGGAGGAAGTAATCTTAATTCTAAATCCCCTGTAAAAATTAGAAAGTGCTCAGATGTAGGGCCTATCCAATATCCACATTCATAAAGTCACAAAACATTGCTTAGCTGGAACCTATCACTCACCTATATACTTAGAGATTGATGCCTGGTTTTTCTTTTAAAAGTGGATCCTATTGTATCATCTCTTTTCTTCTAATATATTTGTACTTGTTTTTTTAAAACCAAATTTTGTTTTTTATTTATAATTACAGTTCTTTTGTATTAAGGAGAAAGAAGAATCTATCACCGTACTAGTTTGTTTTTAATTTCATTAGGGTCTTAGCACTAAAGAGAAAAAAGCCCTTATTCTTTCACATTTAAAATATGTGAGGATTCCCACTAATACATCATTAAAAGGCTCTTGAAAACGGACACAAATATTAAGTATTCCTGATTCAGTCTCTTTGGTAAATGGACAGTATGTTTAAAATGGAATTTTGACAGTAAATAACCATTTTTTTCTCATGCCACAGTTGAGGCTCATTTTTACATCAAAGTCTCACTAATCTGAACCACCTTGATATGCAAATAGGTGTGCTTATAAGATCCGGTCACTGGAGACCAAAATTGGGGTGATGGGACCATGGCTATTAACATTCTCATGATATACCCCTACCCACAAGGATTTAATCCAAACCGTTCTGCTCTTTGCAGGAGAAGTAAGACATATCTTTGAATGGGTAAATAGTGCTCCTAGAATAAGCAAAGGGAATGTGGAGCGCCTACCGGTTATGGCTCTCTTACTGACCTGAGCCATTTCCTTCTTAGGCTGCTCAAACTGCAGCCAGGCGGCTTTGATAGAGGTGCAAACATTTGGGGGCACATTTACATAAAATAGCTGCGTTTAATCCCACTGGCTGCAATTAACATCACAGGCTTTCCCTGGGCTCTGTTCTGATATGGCCGCAGGGAGCCAATCAGGTGGGCGGGACAGACACATCAAAGAGACTGTCCTCCAATCAGGTGAGCCCCCTACTGGCACTGTGATGTCACAAGGAGGATATTTATACCAGGGGCTTAATTGCTCCCCCTTTTAACTAGTTTCAAGTGGCGTGGACCAGATAGGTCAAGTGGAATTAACCCTTCTGCCCCCAAACAACAGACCGGTCCCACGCCCCACCATCTACTTTTAGGGTGTTTTTGACCTCCCTCACTACAGCTTGTTGTGGGGCTTCCTCTGACAATTTCTCAAAGGCGGAGAGCTTCTGGGTACCAAAAGACTGGAGAAGGATCTTGGTATTAAAGGGGGCTTGGTGGGTGGCCAGTAAGATGGGTTCTCCAACAACGGACAGCTCAGGAAAGAGTTTGCAGTATCAAGTGGATCATCTGCTGAGCGCCGTGGAGAACGAACTACAAGCTGGGAGAGAAAAGGGGGATCCCACTGAGAGGGAACTGCGAGTCACTCTGGAGGACAGTGAACTGTGGTTGCGCTTCAAAGAACTCACCAATGAGATGATTGTCACCAAAAATGGAAGGTAGGAGGAAAGAGAAAGTCAGAAATGTATTGATGCTTTCAGGTTGTTTCCGAGGGCTACTCTCCCCTCCCCCACTTTGTTTTCTCCTGTGTTCATTCAGTTGTTGCCCTGGAGTTCAGAAAATCAGTCATCCGAAGGCAAGTCTTCTGCTGCCAATTGTTTTTAGTAGCTAATAGAGGAAATTCCCTCAATGATTTTTCCCAAGTCCTCTTCTTTTCTTGGGATATACCCTCTTAATGCCTCCCTTTTGCTCCTTAACTTCTAGATCTCTTCTGCATTCTGCCCAACAGTCATCCTGCAGCCTCCCAGTGTTCTTTATTCTCTTCCCCTTCCTCTCTCTCCTCTTGTAGTCCTTAACCTGCATCATCCTGTCCAATCAATTTATAAAACGGGAGGACTGCAGTTTGAGTTTCTACTCAAGATATCAGAGCTTCCCTCGTGGAAGTGCAGAAAGTAATTTTATGAAGGCAGCAACCTGGCTGCTCGCAGTGACGTTTTTCCAAACTAGATTTTTTCATAAGTGTTTTGAGGAAGCCGACACTCTGGCAAATAAACCAAACTGCGTGCATAAAGATAGGTTTTTCCAGGAGAGGAAAAAATGTTCTAGTGGGATACAGAATTTTATTGTGATGTCAATAGAATTTCAACTCTAGCAAACATCTTTCCCATCAATCTTTTTTGAAGATTACCTTCCGTTCCATCACTAATTTGAACTGGAATGATGTCTCCATTTTAAAAGTTTCTATGGGCTTTCTCTTGCAACCTGTTTAAGAAAGCCTGCAATCACAACAAATGGAGGACTACTTTAAAAAAAAGGAAACTATAATCCAAACTCTCCCTTTTTATAATCCAAAGTATAAGTCTGCCAGGATGCCTATAATATGCAAGCGCATTTCCGCAAAGTGAAGAGAACTCACCCAAATCAAAGAAATTTAAAAGGGAGGATCAAAGTGCATCCCTCAAAATGCCTTAGTCAGAATTTAGTCTCACAACAAAGACTGGCTTGGGTGGCCATACCCTTCATGGGTCCCTTTTTTTAAGCATTTGCATCTCATCTCTCAAACTGCTTGTTCCTAGGAAACAAAAAGGTAGAATCCATATCAGGCACCCTCAGTCGTCATCTGGCTAGGGAGGAGCCTCCTTCGGAATGACTGCCATTCACTCGTTCTGTCCCACTGATTTCAAAGGCCCCCTTTCCAGGGGTGAGATCAGAATCCTCTCCTCGTTTATAAACATAACTGACCGCCGGGTCCTCTCAATGCATGTTTGTTTGGGAATCCAACAGGGGTTCGCGGCCTGCGCTCTTGGGAAATGTTAGCTTGAAAGCAGCCGCCAAGCGGGCCGCAAACTGAAGCGGGTTTTCCTTTACGATGGATTCCAGAGCGCATCAAGGCCGCCGCGGGTGGACGGTAGCCCCGACTCAGGGCGGAGGAGGGTCTGTCTGTGGGGCAGGAAGGGCTTCGACACCGGCCGCCTGGCCCGAGAGGCCGCGCCGCCCGTCTCTCCTCCCGCTTCTCCTCGCTCCTTGCGTCTCCTCCCCGCAGGCGAATGTTCCCGGTGTTGAAGGCCAGCGTGTCCGGACTCGACCCCAACGCCATGTACTCCTTCTTGCTGGACTTCGTGGCTGCGGACAATCACCGCTGGAAGTACGTAAACGGAGAATGGGTGCCGGGCGGCAAGCCTGAGCCGCAGGCCCCGAGCTGCGTCTACATCCACCCGGATTCGCCCAATTTTGGCGCCCACTGGATGAAGGCGCCCGTGTCCTTCAGTAAGGTCAAGCTGACCAACAAGCTCAACGGGGGAGGCCAGGTGAGGAGGGCGCGCGGGGAGGTGGAAGAGGAAAAGATTCCTGCAGAAAAGAAGCGGGCACCCCGAAATGACGGGCTGGGGGCAGAGAAGCCAGGTGCTTTGGGGAGAGGGCCGCAGGTCCAGTTCCCCCCATAGGTTAGGTTACTGCAGAAGAAATGAAGGTCGAATGTAAGTAGGTAGCATGTAGATGGAGTTGCCTTTTAAATAGGCATTCTTAGGGCTTCAGCCGCCTTTTATTTTTCAGTTTAGGAATCTGGAAAATACTTTACAGAGGTCCACCCTTGCGGTCATCTTAACCCGTTTGGCTGCTTTCTAGGTGTCCCCTTCCCTGCCTTGCACAGGAAGTGCATCCTAGGAAACCAGGTTTAGCTGTTTTATTCTGGGTAAGGAGATACGTGGCCTAGAGGAGATTCCAAGAAATGTTGCTTTGTTCTTGTCTGCTGGGCTCTGCAGATGGGATTTAAAGACTCACTGGTAAATTTGAAACATCAGGGTACTTGCTTGAAAGGCCAGTGCTTTGCAGTCAGTCCTATGGGTCTATGTTGCTATATTTTCATCTTGGAATATGTGCATCCATAACTTGCAAGAGGGAAATTATGTCTGTTAAGCAGAAAAAAATTCAAAACTAGTATTACAACCTGAAAAAATTGACATATTTCAGTATGGCATAAGCTTCTGTAAACAACTGTCTATCAGAGGTCCATACTTATCTTGGGATAACACTGTAGGTCTAAGCACGTTGACTCGTCCAGAATGTTGCCAGTAATATGCAACACCAGATTTCGCACCCAACCATTGTATCCCTTTCCTGCATCCATTGGCCAGTATAAGATATCACATGGACTGTTGAATTTAACTGTCATCCAAGACAGCTTTAAGTGTTCTTAAGCTTCTGTATGTGTTACTTAAATTGTAGTAATCAATTTCTGATATAACCAATAATTTTAAGAACATTTAAAGCCTGGATTCAGATGTGTTAGGAACTCAAATAGTATGCAGCAACAATTACACAATAAGAATTTGAAAGAGTGGGGATGTCTGTCAAAAGATAATGTACTGTCAATGTGTGTTTGCATCCATCTCTTAAAACGAAATGCAGTCCCAGCTATTTGAATGTTTGGAACCCAAATAATTGGCATCTACAAAACTCATGTTTGTAGATTCACTTATATATTAAAAAAAACTTACCGTTTTATCCCAAAACAACAGGAACAGTGATTTGTAAAGAGAATTGGAGTATATCCTGATTAACCAATTTGGAGGCATGTACCAAGAAGCTACTTGGTAGTTCTAGTCCTATTATTAAGAAGAGTGAAATAGTCTGCCCTCAGCAATTAATTTTATTTAAAAGCAATGCTTTGTAATTATTTTATTTATTTTTCATGGAAATTTAAAATATTTTTTCAAGCAAGCCAGGGAACCAAATATCTTGTGCTAGTCCTTTGCTAGTAATACAAAGCAAGATCACATCGGACAAATTTTTTTGGCAACTTCATAAGAACTAAAGGCATGGATCTAAAATATTTTAGCAAAATTGACTCTTGTTCTGGACTGGATGGATGTTTTATTCATCTTGTATTTTTATAGGACAAGAATCTTCTGTAGTATTTTCCTAGACAGTTTTAATAGTAATGCAGAGAATGAATGCAATGCTTGGGTGCCAAAATCTAGTGCTGCATACTACTGTCAACATTCTGAAAAAGTCAACATGGTTAGACCTAGGGTTTAATCCCAAGATAAGAATGGAGACAATTTGGAGAAAGTGATGTGTGACATGTACCATTCTTAACATATTTGCAAGCCACATAAGGACTAAGCAAAGTAATCATCCAGGGCCAGTTTGTTTGTTAAGAGTTTGGGAGTAATATGACAATATGTAATAATGACAGCAACAGAATATATGACTGCTGAGCAAATCATAATGTTAACTTTATTCATAAGTTTCTCGTGCACAGAAAACAGTTAATTGTAGGACCAAGAGCTAGTGAAATTTTGGAAATGTCAAAGCATGCTTTCATTGTACAATTCACATTTATTTATTATTGTGATGATAAGGCATGTTAATGGCTATTTTTCTGTTCATTGTCCTCTTAAGAGAAATATATCAGGCATGAAAAGTTAATCATGTGAAACTGTTATATAAATATTACAGTGGCTAGCACCTGTATTTTTTTAGGGAGAAAGATGACAGGTACATCCAATCTGGCAGCATGAACGTTTCAATAAATTTGCAGATACATTTTTCAAGTTGCTTATTGTAATGAATAATTTGATAAGCTGTGCCACTATTGTTTTAGCTTCTTTAATTCACGTAAACTGACTATAAAGAAAGTGGGCATTAAATATAGCTAACTAGCATGCTGATCACTAATTTTAGAAATGTTTAGCTTTATATTGTAGTACAAATGTACATTTTTTCAGCCTGGGTCTCTATTTCGGATAGCATAATATATATTAGCGAAATTGTTAGCCTGATAGTAAAATGAGATACCTAATTGGTAGCCTATGTAGTTTGTATGGTGTTTGTTTCAGGATTGGGGATGAATATGCCATGTACTGTACTAGTTAAAAAACAAAGTTAGAAGTTATAGTTTTAATTATAGAAGAACCATTCTCTTCTCTTTTACCATTACTGTTGTTCTCCAATTATTATTAATATTTTTAGCACCAGCTAACTATGCATGTTCAATATTTTAAATTTCTTATAAAAGAAAAAAATGAAACCCTTAAATTAAGGCACTAGGCTATTAACTAAGAGATTGTGAGTTCTAATTCTGCCTTAGGCATGAAAATTGGTTGAGTGACCTTAGGCCAGTTACTTTCTCTCAGCTCAACTCTTTTCACAGGGTTGTTATGGGGAACATAGAAAGATGAAAAGAGTATTAGGTGTGTTTGTTGCCTTGAGTTACATATGAAAATAATAAATGCAGGATAAAAAAAATCTTTAAAAAGAATCATATAGGGTGTAATAGGCACCAAACATGATCTCGAAAGGCCTTGGTTGGTTCTATTTTGTTGTTGTTGTTATTAAAAAGTATTTGGTTTTGATGAGATTCCAAAAGCGAATGTTTCCTTTATTAAATGAATGTTTTTGCAGTGATGCTATGATAGTCTAAGGAACTCAGCTAAAAAAGGAGTTTCCCCTTTATTTACTAGGAAAATGTATCACTTAGGTTGTTTGCACACAAAAATGCATCTGTTTATATAATCTTGCAGTGGAAGCTTTTATTGAGCAATATTAGTTATGTGTAGATAATAGCAACTTGCTTTCTGTGAAATGAATATAGCTCCCTGCATGGAACCCTTTCATTCCTCCCTCAATAATGAAAGATGACCATCAAATTATAGACATTTAATTAGAGTTTTGCAAAATGTGCTTATCAGTTTTGAAATAGTCCAAGATAATAAACCAATTTTAAATGATTTAATATCTTAGCTTATTTCAAAACTAGTAATGTTACTTTTCTACCTTGGATAAAATTGAAAAGTAAGCGTAAATAAAATGCTCCTGTTTTGATTGTTCATTTGGAAAGACAAAAGGTAAAATAGCCACTGGGGTCTTAGACTTTTACCTTTACTTTTTGTTTCAGATTTAAGTCAGCAAATTTGTTCTCTTATTAAAAAGCCAAAATCACTGCTACAGTTGAGGTTGTGTTCTCAGAATGGTGTTTTATCACTCTTTCAGTGCTTGTTTCTATTGTTCTTACACCAACAGATCATGCTGAATTCCTTGCACAAATATGAGCCTAGGATTCACATTGTGAGAGTTGGTGGTCCTCAGCGAATGATCACAAGTCACTCCTTCCCAGAGACACAGTTTATAGCTGTGACGGCTTACCAAAACGAAGAGGTAGGCATAGAGGGTGGACAAGCCTGCATGGATTGCTCTTCTTCAAAGGAGTAAAGGGACTACTTTGGAGTGAGAAGGAGGATGTTAAAATGAGGAGTAGGCTGACCTGTTTACAAGAATTTTAAAAGATGCTACAAAGGAGATGCAGTAATTGCTAGAAAGTAGGAGAAATGTCTTAAGCATAAAAAGATCTTGGTGATGAAATAAGTTGCTGAGATTGTGTATTATTTCATTCTACAAAGTAGAGGATTATTGCAATTCGGATACAATTCTATGTTACTGGTTTATATTGGCCAATTTTCTTTTTTTTAAAAACTACTCTTGTTATACTTTCAGGAGAATATAAAGTGATCTTTTTCAACTAGAAGCTTCTTGAATTTTGAGTTTAAAAAAAAGAGGTCTTCTGATGTTTTTGCTGGTTTGGAAAATGTTTCGGTTAACCACAAGGCTTTATCAGTAATCACCTCTTTATTTTGCTTACATTACTAAGCACAATTTAATTGCAACTTAACACCACTGGATTATATGGTATAGATTTCCAAGAAGATGTATACAGGACCAGGATCTGAGAGATAATGGGCTTATTCAATGAGCCTGATGAAAAGATAATGAAGGTGTATTGATTCTCAATACATGTTGTCATTATTTAATGTAGAAAACAGTTGTATTATGCAAATCATTCTTAAAAAACTACTTTGAATCCAAAAAGCCTTGATTATTGACAACACTAAGCAATTTATCATAATATACAAACTGAGGGATTGTTTAAAACCTAAGATTTTAAAGGTATAATTGAATTGTCCTAATCAACTGATATATAAATATCAATGAAGTAATTGATGAACTACATAGATATACTTATCTGAACTCTTATTCTTTGCCATGTTGTGACTCTCCTACAAAAATAATAACCGTTGATTTTTTGGTAAAACATGTTTTTCTATCTGCTGTTTCTATGTCAATGTTAGTTTCTAATGTTTATTACTCACTTTGATTTGGTCAAAAC
Organism: Pareas carinatus; assembly: GCA_032468095.1. NCBI lineage: Eukaryota > Metazoa > Chordata > Lepidosauria > Squamata > Pareidae > Pareas > Pareas carinatus. The sequence goes on from JANHFO010003330.1 coordinate 94,574, forward strand.
ATGTAAAGGACTCAACTTTATAACTCACACGCTTTAATAGATTCTGAATAAATATTTAGGTCCTTCAGAGAGAGAAATAAAGTTCCTTCCTGTAAACACAAATTCCAAGTCGAAGCTTAAATGATGAATTGCAATGAGGTTAAGCGCTTATGCTAAATGAGATACGTGCTAATGATTCCAACTAATTTTTAACAATCATATTAATGTATAGCAAGCTAAAGTCTAGCAAAATCACGTAGTTAATCTTTTCTTAATTGTTTATACAACATTGTTTCAAAGTTTTTAGGGTGGCTCTATTTCATTGAACAATGGACAGAACTATGATATAAATCCTTTGTGTTTAAATTCTCCATGCTGAAATAATAGCTCATTTCTTAATAAAATAATCATTTGTTCTTCCAATATATTATCCCCTCTTTTTACCCGGAACCTGACACTTTTTATAACTGTTTTTAGTGTATCCTCCCTCCACCCTACGCCCCTTTTATGTACTTCCTTAATAGGATAATAAAACCAGGGACCTTAGTAAGGCAAAGAGGGAACATTGTAGAGGAGAGAATGATTTCAAAGCCTGCTTTTGCAGTCTTAGTCACTTTAATAATTTCATCCTGGGCTCTTTTCCCCACCAGAATCAATTGCAAAAACCTTAGTGGAATTAGCAATAATGCTGCTGAATTATCTTTTCAATTAACAATAACATAATTCAAATTACAGTTGAATTTGAAACATTTATTCATTTTTTTTGTAGATAACAGCATTAAAGATAAAATATAACCCCTTTGCAAAAGCTTTCCTTGATGCAAAAGAAAGGTGAGAGCTGTTTTTTTTGCTTTTTAATTGCATTTCCAGATTGCATTTCCTTAGGCTGTTTAATATTTTTGCTAATGAATTGTGTTTCTTTGACAGAAGTGATCACAAAGACATGATGGATGAAGTGGGAGATGGTCAGCAATCACAATATTCACAATGTACGTCTAAACTCTCTTCTGAAAGTTACATTATGTTTTTGATATATCATTGCCATATAGAAAACTCTCAAAGCAGTTTTGTTCCGGTGTCAGTTCTATTTTGTTACGTAGTGAAGAACTTTATTCATGAATATAAAATGCATTAATGTATATTTCATAAAATCTATAGAATTTTCACTAACAACTTGTATCTTTTGGAAGGCTTTTTAAAAAGTGTACTGCAGTATACTTCAACCTGAGAAATGCTATTATAATTTTACAGGCCTGATGCCAAAGACTGTAAATACTGTAATGTTCTTGACCTGTTTGTCTTACTGGACATCGAGAATGAAGAAGGGCCTGCACTGAACTGGCACAAGGAAAAAATGATCAGAGATGAAGGAATGTGCTTCACCCTGAAAGATTCTGCATTCCTGGATCTCCAGATACTTTAGGGGACGATGCTTCTCAACCTTGGCAACTTTAAGCTGGATGGATAACAACTCCCAGAATCCCCCAGTTAGCACATAACTCAGCAGTTGCCAAGATTGAGAAGCAGTGTTTTAGGGACTTTAGATGAGATAAGCAGTGAAATGTATTCTAATTTTGAATGGGCTCATAGCACAGTAGTTGAATATATAGTTTGAGTGCAGCACGTCCCTGGTTCAATTACTGTCATTTCCAAGTAGAGTTGAAAAATTTCCTCCTAACCTGGGAAAAACCACTACTAAAGTAGGGTTGAAAGTACCACATGACGTGGACTAAAGGTGTGACTTGGAATTGTAGAAACTCAGTCTCTGCTATTTTTCTCATGTGCATGGTACAGGTAGTCCCCGAATTACAACCATTCATTTAGTGAACATATATGAAGTTACAATGGCACTGAAAAAGGACCTGTGACCGTTTTCCACGCTTACGACCGTTGTAGCATCCCTGTGGTCACATGATCAACATTGAGATGCTTGGCAACTATTTCATATATTTATGACGGCAGCAGTGTCCCAGGGTCACACGATTCCCCTTTTGCGACCTTCTGACAAGCTAAATCAAAGGGAAAGCCAGATTCACTTAACAACCATGTTGCTAACTTAGCAACTGCAGTGATTTGCTTAACAAGTGTGGCAAGAAATGGGACAAAACATACTTAACAAATATTTCACGTAGCAACATAAATTTTGGACTCAATACTGGTCGTATTTCGAGGACTGCTTGCACCTCATTTCAAAAAAATAGGATTTTATACTTAAAAATGTAGAAAAGCTATTTTCTTAAAGCACCTAAAACAGAAGTCTCCAACCTTAGTCCCTTTAAGGCTTGTGACTTCAACTCCCAGAATTCCTCAGCCATGTGGCTGAGGAATTCTGGGAGTTGAAGTCCACAAGCCTTAAAGGGACCATGGTTGGAGACCTCTGTCCTAAAATATTAGCCAATATTAGCCTCTGTCCTAAATATTAGCCAATATTAGCCTCTGTCCTAAAATATTAGCCAAGATCATTTTTCTGCGTCTCTTGTATTGAAATTAAGTGGGATAAGAAAAAAGATGGTATAATTTGGGATTTACAATCTGTATCATTTATTCAAATGTATCAATCCATGCAAATTTTGGAATATCCTCAATGACATAGCACTGATGTATTTCAGACAGAGTTCAATAATTGAGACAGGGATTGTTGGCAATAGCACAAAATTTTAAAGATCAGAAGCTTGGTTACGTTAATTAGAAATGTTTGCAGCACCCTTCCTTTTATCTAAATTTTGGTCTGAGTACCCAAAATTACTGTGCTGCTTTTCTGACTAACACCCCTGTAATCACAATAATGTAAGAAATGACTGAAAATATAATTGACATTATAGGGTCAATTCCCACATTACATACCAATATAGTAAAGTTCCACGCAGAATGTAACTAAAATGGTTTACATCATGACACAGATTTTGTCATTCTCCTACCCTTCTCTCTATAGAGACCCATGACTACCATTAATTCAAATGTGTGTTTACTTGGATATTTTGCTGTTCTCACATTGCTTCTTCAACGCTGTTAGATACAAAATATTACAGTTTCATCTTTTCTTCTGATTACCTCCCAGTTTGAGATATAGCAAATAAGAGAGACGAGGTTATAAAAATCCTATGTTCATGACTTGACGATACTTCTGTTTTGAGTTTTCTTGCTTTAATGTGTTGGAATGCTATTGCCACAACATTTCATTTAGGGCAAACCATTGATAAGCAAAGATGGGTAAATATGCTGTAATGGGATCACAACAAAGCTATTTATAGTCACAAGTTACTGGGGAAGACAAAAAGAGCCTGAAATCCATTTTTATTGTTTCAATGTGAATTAAAAATAGATTTGACATTCCAGGATTGATGTGTGCAAACAGGCTGCTGTCGTCTTTGACAAATAATCCTGATATATAGTGGTGAAATGATGTCATTCATCTTTTTACAGTAGGTGGTTGGCTAATTCCTGGAACAGGGACTCTTTGTCCTCCTGCCAGCCCTCATTCCCAATTTGGCACATCTCTGTCACTGTCTCCTGCTCACAGTTGTGAAAGGTATTCATCGTTAAGAAATCACCGTCCGGCCCCTTATCCAAATCCATACACCCATAGAACCAATTCTCCAAGTAAGTACTTTGTAGTGTCTTGCATTTGTTTGATGTCATAGGTTACTAACAGATATCAGCGTGAATATATAGCAGAGATGTGGAATTATGACCCTCCAAAGTCTTACAAATCTCACTGTCCCCCACCGTAGACTATTATATCTGGAACTCTGGAAGCTGTAATTCAGCAACATCTGTAGGACCATTAATTTAGTCCTCAGTGATAAAGGCTAGATCAAAATCTGATTTAATGTGGTGTAGCAGTTAAAATGCTGGATTAGCAGCAGAAGACCCAGACTCTAATGCTCATGAAAGCAGTCATCCTCTTTCAGCTTTAGATTGAGAAACTAGAAAACACTAGTTCTTGGTACCCTGCTTTTGACCAGCATATAGATTATGGTGCATATGCAATCTTCAATCCTGCATTCAATTAATTCAAGCTGAGTTAGATAGATGATGGTAGGTAGGTGGGTAGGTAGGTGGGTAGGTAGATAGATAGATAGATAGATAGATAGATAGATAGATAGATAGATAGATAGATAGATAGATAATCTATCTCTTAAAACATCTCTTGAGAATGACAGAAGCAAGATTTCACAAACTATCCAAATCATGACATTTTTACTCAGAAAAGTAAAAGTGAAGTTTTGGTTTTTTTAAATATATATTTCAAATAATTGTTAAATGTTTTAAATAATCTCTAAAAGAATGCACTATTAATATTGGATAGATAATTTTTTGAGAGTCTTTAGTTTGCAGTAAAAGACTTCTATCTTATTTAAAATCAGATTTTTGTGAGAATCTGGCCTGCTATGCTGATACTGTTATTTTCACCTTTATGGTACTGGATTTAATAAAAAATAGGCACCAGTCCTGCTTTCTAAAATGGAAACAGTCAGGGTAAGAGACTCCTACAGGGAATGGAAGCCTCTTGATTTTCACACACAATTCATCATTCCATAAAGACTAATTTTTTCAATTACAGTTTGCAGTCAGTTTCATTAGCAGTTTTAAAGAGCCTTGCTGCCTAATAAGTCCTAAAATCTCTAGCTAGGTGATTGTAAGAAAGGTGAATCTGAGGTAAATCTAAGCTAAATGTGGTAGCTACATATAGCAATACCACTTACACTTATATACTACTTTATAGTGCTTTACAATTCTCTCTAAGTGCTTTACAGAGTCAGCATATTGCCCCCAACAATCTGGGTCCTAATTTTACCAACATCGGAACAATGAAAGGCTGAGTCAACTTTGAGCCAGTCAGGATTTAACTGCCGGCAGATGGCAGAGTCAGCCTGCAATACTGCATTCTAACCACTGTACCACCACGGCTCTCTACTGCCCCACCACGGCTGACTGAGAGCATTTGTACTTATTTCAGATGCTCACAACATTGTTTTTTTTCAATACATTTTCATCGTATAATCTATTGCTGCTCATAAAAAGAACTTGGATTTTATTGGTATAAAAATGATGTTTTGCTCATTTCTTTCAAACCTGATTATAGAGTAATGACTTTAAAAAAAGACTAAGAAGGTTATATGTTTGTTTTCAAAAGTTGATATGTCCCTGCTCCATAGAAACCTAAATGCGCAGAATTGACCTATGTTTTAGGCCTATATGTATGATTGCAAAATGATTGGATATTTACATAGAACAAAATGCAGTATTTTAAGTATTCTTATATCATTGCTGGAAATGAAAATACATTCTAACAATTTCTAATGAATTCAATCATACTGATGAAGGTCATATTCAGACATTGTAATGCAAATATGGAATGTTCTTACACCAAATATTTTCTTTTGCAGCAGCCTATGGAGATAGTTCTTCAGCATGCCTTTCTATGCTCCAGAGCCATGACAATTGGTCCAGCTTAGGAGTCCCAACTCCAACAAGTATGTTGCCTATGAATCACAGTAGTGGTCCACCAACCAGCTCCAGGTAAGCTATATTTCATGGACAAGGAAGTCCTTCTGTGAAAAGGTAGATTCATTTCTGCACGAGTCTCATGGAGGAGACATCCCGCCCCCGAATATAGCTGTAGTTTGTGCACAAATACTGTTTATGTAATATGATTTATGCAGGGGATGTTTGTGGGTGGAGTCCTTGTGTTCTTTATCTGCAAGGATAGGGTAGCTGCTAGTGATATACTGGCTACTTCATTGCTATAAAGGAGTCCCTGCTGATTTTACTTTGCTAGTGATTGCCGACTATAGGGAACAGTGCTCATCTCTGTTTCAAGGCCATTGAGTCAGTGTTGTCTGGAGACATTTTTACGGTCATGTGGCTGACCTTACATCATAAAACCCTGTACCTTCCTACCGAAGCGGTACCTATTTATCTACTTGCATTTGCTTGCTTTCGAACTGCTAGGTTGGCAGGAGCTGGGGCGAGGATGAGAGCTCACCCTGTTGTGTGGAGCTTGGGTCTCGAACCTGGGCTGCCGACTTTCCAGCCGACAAGCTCAGTGTCTTAACTGCTGAGCCACCCTGCCACTTGTCTTTGTTGCTATAGGTGAAAAATATTTTTTACTTCCTCCATTATATCCTTTTATATGCGTACCGGAGGAGGTCAGCGACTTAATAACATTATTAGAAACCAAACTTATGAGTAACTCCCTCCCTTTGGTGAGTATGAGTTAATGCACTTTCCAGTTGAAAAATAGTGTAAAACGACATTGCTAGTTCCCTCCGCAACCTGTAAGGTGGTCATCTCTGACTTAAAGAGGGGAAAAAAAGAGTTCTGCTTGGAATATAAAAAAAAGATTAGTAAGATGCAAAGTACCCCTCCTTAGCAGCATCCATGGAAGAAGTCAATAAAGATAAGATTCTGGATGTGACCTCCCCATGTCAATCCTACTCCTTCCAAGCCCATCACAATAGAATTTGCAATAGCACTAGCAATAGCCCTTAGCCTTTTATACCACTTCACACTACTTTCCAGCCCTCTCTAAGCAGTTTACAGAGTCAGCATGTTGCCCCCAACAATCTGGGTCCTCATTTTACCAACCTCAGAAGGATGGAAGGCTGAGTCAACCTTCAGCAGGTGAAACTCGAACTGCCTAACTGCTGGCAGTGGACAGCCAGGAGAGGTAGCCTGCAGTACTGCATTCTAACCACTGCACCAACACGGCTCTTAGGTCTCCCATCTTACCTTTTTAACTCCCCCCCTCTGTCCCCTGATGCTGATGGCCATTTTTTTTAAAAAAATGTTTTTTGCTTAAGGAGCTTGGATGTAATGGGTATTTTATTATTAATTTAATTTAATTTAATTTGATTTTTATACCGCCCTCCTCCCGAAGGACTTGGGGCAGAGTTTATGAAATGCCACCCAGATTCAGTGAGATGGGTGGCCATATAGATTTATTAAATAAATAAGTACGATGCTCTAGGATAGTAAAAAATGTTACTAGGGAAAGAGTCCATCTAATAGGCATTTGCACACTATGATAATCCACAGAATTCTGAAGGGATTGTATTTAAACCAACTTGTCCTATCCTGTAACACATCTTTAATCTGCAAGAAATGCACCAAGTGCAAAGTTCCCTAAAATACTTTCTTCCTTTCACAAACTGAAGTTTCTGCTGTTGTGTAAGAACACTGGTTCATGCAAGTGAGACATCATTAATAATGTGTATTTGCAATTTGCTATTTTATGTCTGCAGTAATTTTTTTTGATTTGATATAATCTCCCGATTCCTATATTGGTGAGATTTTTCCCAAAAAGGAAAAAGAATCCTGCTGAAGTTTGGGCCGAGCTTTACAGATAGTTCCATTTTAACAGCTGGTGAATGAAAGTTAAGTCAATAAGCTGCTTAAGGGCATCTTATTCATCTGGGACTGGAGAGAGGCTCATGGACCTGTATTGACACCAGCCGGTTCTGAATACCGAATTGCTAAATGCCTTTCAAAAATTTTTAGTACTTTTCCTTATGAAGAATTTGACACACTTTCCCTCTGAAGCCAAAAAGGTGATTTGGAGTGGACTGGCAATATCTATGTCCATCGTAGATTTGCATGTTTGAAGGTTGACTTAACCGTCCATCCTTCAGTAGTTGCTAAAACGAGGACTCAAATTGTTGGGTGCAGTATGCTGACGTTGTAAATTGCTCAGAGAGTGCTGTAAAGCACTGTGGAGCAATATATAAGTCTAAGTATCATTGATGTATAGTAACTGCATGATCCAGGAAAATACACACTTCAGTTGTGGAGGCCCATGCCCTCCTGTCAGTGCCTGACTCAAACACATATTTTTCTTCCTCTCCTACTTCCAAACATGTTGACGTTAATTAATTCTATCTTTAGAAATAGTGCGTCCAGTGAAGTGAGCCATAATTTGCAGAAGTATATACTGTATGTTAACTTACTTAGCCTTCTGCTAACGAGGCTGCCTTTCTAGAAATGGAAAACCTGTTTTTTTTCTTTCTCTTGTAGCCAATATCCCAACTTGTGGTCTGTGAGCAACAGCACCATCTCACCCGTTTCACAGTCAGGAGGAATGACCAGTGGGATAGGATCCCAGTTTTTGCGAGGCTCTACAACCCACTACCCCACCCTTCCTCATTCCGTCGCTACAACCTCTTCGGGGTCTCCCCTCTATGACAATGGGGCAGCCACAGATATTGCTGACAGTCAGTATGATGCCTCGGTGCATGCCAGACTTGCCTCTACATGGACTCCCGTCACGACTCCTTCTATGTAGACCTTTGCTGATGGCCAAAGACTTTCTAGTTGCTCTAAACTGAGAATCCACTGAGAAAGCTCCAGGAGTTAGAGGAATAGGTCTTGACGTATATTAACGGTAAAGTAACTGCACTAATCGCTTGATGCTCCTTTCAGTATTAGAATGTATTAGGTAAATGGTACAGACACCTTATGAAAGCTGTAGGAAACTGTCCGGTGGTCCATGGTTACCATCCTATTTTCTACCTCTGCAGCCTTGAGGGCTAAAATTGTTGCCAAACCTTTATAATGAGTGTTCAAAACATCACAAACAGATCCTCTAATGAGCCATTTTTGACATTTTTTCCCCAATTTTTGGTAGAAATCAGCTTTGCCAACATCAGATGAGGGATCGCATGATCTTGTTTTGGTCTGTTCAGTTTTTTTAAAAACCAGTATTAAGGGCTGATTTCTACCATGCGCCATACTTGCCAAGTTTTCATGGATGAATGTATAAATGGCTTCCGTTGAAAAATATGTGTATATTTTTGTTTTATTTGATTTTTTCTGGCAGTTACAGAAATATAACTGGGACTTCCATTTTTATTCCTTGAAGGCTGAGATTATGCATACGTTTTCCCTAAGCAATATTTTATTACTTGCCCAATTAAAGGTATGGACAATCAATGGCTCCAAGCCTAGTTTATGGCCTCAAAGTTTGTTTTCATCGATGTTGCTAAAAATCAACAGCATGGCTTCTCAGGATTTTGAGTAAGAAACACACCTAAATTGAAATTTTAATCCCACAATATGCCTAAGCTAATTTAACAACCAAAGGAGATCACCCAATAGCTTCCAGAAATTTCCCTTCAGCCATTTGCTTATTGATGTCCCAATTGGGATAGTTCATTACTTATTACCTATTCTTTGTTTATTCCATAATGCTTAGAAGATGCATATAATGGATGCAGCAATATAGGAACTTCTAAAACAGCAGCCTTCAAACTTTTACAGGTCATGAAACCTGTTACTTAACAAAAATACTTGGGACTCCTGATTAGGAGTCATAATTTTCCTGAAAATTGACTATATTGGGGTGAGTATTTATTGAGTTGGGAGGGGGTGTTTCCTGTGAGAGGAAAAGTGCCATCAATTAAGGCCATCAATTTTTGTTCCAAACTCCCTTCTCTGTCAAAGCAGTGACTACTGACTGTGACATCATTGGTACACTCTTTCCTTTCCTCAGAATACAGATTTTTAAAAACAAGAAAGTTGTGTACTCATTTTCAAGGGCACTCTGCTTAACTTGGAAGGTCAAAGATTGACTAGCCCAGTTGGTGTGCTGTATGTTGATCCAAATGCAAATTCTTTTAAAATACTTCTGTATAGTTAGCCTTAAAGAACAGTTAAAAATTGTGCGTGAATAAAATATGTGCCTTAAACTTCGCAGTTTACAGATTTAGGCACAACTGTGTGCTTATTTCCCTATGCTAGCCTGACATGACAATCTAAATTTTTGAAAACAAATGAAGTTTTCAAAATATTGCTCATTTCTTTTTTTAGTCTATATAAAGTTTTATTCTTGTACAGTGCAATTGTGTGTTGAGTGAAAATAAGTCTGTTTGTGTTTTGTGGGACTTATCCCAGGTAAGGATTATAGCCTTACTACTAATTCAGTGTGATTGTATAGATAACTTTTTTCATATTTACATATGGTAGAAGCCTTTGCCATCAAGTCACTTTGAAGCAATTTTATCTTTTTATAAACAAATGGTGAAACAATCAAAAATGTCTTTATCTCCTTGCTATTGTGCACAGAACCACATGGAGCATGTGATTTGCCTGTGTGTAGGAAGCTGTCATGTGTGAAGCCTTCTTTAATCATTGATTTGTAAATACTGTAATTTTCAGATTACTCAAAGGACTGTTACATAATAAAAGATATTTTCAAAGACATTTGATTTTAATAAGCTTGAAGCCTAATCATAAGTAGTAAGTGCGCATTTGTTTTTTTTCTAATTTATTTTAGTGATAAACTTCAACAAGTTATATTTATTTGTTAGCAAATGCTTTTATATATGTGTATATGCAATGTTTATTGTAGAATGTAAGACTACATTCTTAGGAACAGAATTCTTGAGTGTCAAAATGATATTTAAGGTTAGCATTCTCAGAAGTCTGAATCTCAAGATCCACATTAGGATGAGGTGATCATGGTAAAAGAGTTTAGTACTTATAAAGCAGTAGTAGCAAAACCATTACTAAAATTGTTGCCTTTCCTTTATATGTCCCTTGTCAATATGTAAATAAACTCTTCTGTTTTATTGTGCAAGTCAAATCTTGTAAATTAAGTATGTACATTACATTGTGCTTTCTGTTGGGCATTAACAAAAATGTACTTTTTCTTGCGTGTTTCCATTTTAGCTATGCAGAGTTCAATTGTAAAGTGAAGTGATACTATTTCTTTTGTAAATCAACAATTTAGTTGTTACTCGATAATATTTAAATAAGACCACATTAAATGGATTACATTACAGCATGGTAACTTTTAAATGAAATAGTCAAATATCATACATATAATGAGTCATCACAGAGACTTGATATCTGGTGTTCTTTAACTAGGTAACCAGAAAAGAAGTTTATAAGCATAATGTAACTGAGACTCAAAGAACTGTATATTAATCTCAATTTGCCGGTTAGTTTATGTTACATAAATCTGCTGATTTCTGTACAAGTAGTCCTTAACTCACAACTCACAAGTCCTTGTTTAATGACTGTCCGAAGTTAGAATGGCACTGAAAAAAGTAACTTATGACTGCTCCTCACATTTACAACTGTACTCCACAGTCACGTGATTCAAATTCGGATGCTTGGCTTTTAGGACGTATTTACAATACGTCTTCTGACAAACATAATCAATGGGGGAAGATAGGTTTGCTTAACAATTGCATGATCCATTTAACAGCTGCAGTGATTCGCTTAACAACTGGGACAGAAAGATTGTAAAATTTGACTCACTTAACAACCACTTTCCTTAGCAATAGAAAGTCTGGTCCCAATCATGATCATAAATTGAGGACCACCTGTAACTGGGCTGGAGATTATGTGTATAGACTATTGCAGAGGAAAATAAGGTATGACTTTCCATCCAGTTATTTAGCATTTAAAGTTTAAGCCAACCGTTCTTTAACTGAAGGAGTTATTTTTATGACGATTGTAATAGAATTAGTGCAACTGGCACAAAAGTGTATTTGTGCAAATGCTTCGCCCGACTGTAATTGTCACCTGCTGCTTGTGATTTCTTGAGGAGCAGATGGCAGCTTTTTCTTTTTAGGAAGGTGAGGTTTTTAATGTTTTTTAAATTTTTGGGATGTTTTAGAAAGGTTTTTTATGTGTTGTGAGCCGCCCTGAGTCTTCAGAGAGGGGCGGCATATAAATTTTAATAATAAATAAATAAACGCTTCTCATGCACTAGTTGCACCCATGCCTATATCAGCTCACAGTCATGAATGCCCTAATCGCCTCTTGATTGGACCATTGTAATGTAGTTTACATGAAGCTGGCCTTGAAGAATATTCAGAAGTTTTGACAGATCTAGAATGCAGCAGCAACACTCCAGTATTGGGTAAACTATGATATGCTTATATATCACCATTGGTGCATGAACTGCACTGGCTGCCAGTAGGCTTCTAGGTACATTTTAAGGTGCTGGTTCTCAGTTTGAAAGCCATGTATGGCCTGGGGCCAGATTACTTGTAGGACTGCCCATCTTCAGTTGTTTCTGCCTGTCTAGTAGATCCAGCAGAGTGGGTATACTCTGGGTCTCCTCAGTGAACAGTACTCTCTGGTGTCTCCTAGAAAGTGTCTCTGTCTGCACATGGCTCCTGCCTCAGGAAACATCTCTCCTCCCAGAGATTCAGATAGCACCACCCTTGACCTTCCAGAGTGCTATGAACACCTGTGAAGATCACAACCTCAGGCACTGGGAACTGGAATATTAATGGAGCTTACATTTATCATGCTAATGGAGCTTAGAATGTATCTGGAGTGGGGGGACATTACATTATAAGATATTTTTTGTAATGGCCTCAGTTTAGTTAGTTTTCATTCATCTGGTTGTCTGTTATATCTCGCTGCCCAGAGTAGCCATATAATACATTTATCTAAATTTATAAATTTACTAGCTGAGCCGGCCACGCGTTGCTGTGGCTCAGTTTGGGGCTGTTTGAAGTGCCTGGGGAGGAAATTCAATGTCTCCCCAAATTC
>JANHFO010003330.1:107162-118276 GCA_032468095.1 Pareas carinatus
GAGTGAATGCGTGCAGTACTTTTCGAGATTACCTACCAGGAACAAACATGTCATTCCATTTTTATATATATAGATTTTTATATATATAGATATAACTGCCCAAAACAACTATATACATTTGTTAAATGAATGAATGAATTTGTATTCTGAGTCTTTATTATTTTCTTATCTTAGTAGCATTTTGAAATATATAGGAAGGGCTCCATTAAATAGGTACATCTGCAATAAAAGAGCATGTAGTAAAAAAAAAGTGCTTAAAGAAATGAGATGAATTCAAGCAACCAAGTAAAGTAATTCCTTCTTTCCAATCTAGCAGTAGACAAATGACTGGCTCCATTAAATATAGTAGAATAATAAATGCAGACATACAGTATTTGTCCAGGAAGAAGAATAAATACAAAGATTATATGTTAAAGTTTAAGAGGTAAAGGAGGTCTTGGAGTCCCAGATATAAAATCCTATTTTGATGCTAGCCATATTAAAACATGTTGTTTGATAAAATGAAGATTTAAAAGATTTAACATTGTGAATAAAGATGGCGTGGATAACTATATCATTAGTGAAATTTAGGGTGCTTCAAAATATTAATAAAATACTGAAGCATATTTGGAATCCATTTCTAAATGTGCTTGATATTTGGGAAAGATGCACCCATAAATTAACTGTAAATCAATCACCCATTCAACCATTTACAGTATATTTCTTTTTACAATGAAGAAGAAATGAAATGGGTGGAAAATTGAAATTTGTATGTTTGCAATATTCCAAAAATAAGAGAACAATTAAAGATAGGTTCTAAAGGAATGTTTTGTGGTTTCAGTTACATTAAAATCTGATATTATTTGAATCCCAATTTTTAGAATCTCAACAGAGCTATGATTAAATTTGAAATTAATAGAAAAAATCTAAAGAGAGTTTTATTACAAGATAAGAAAACCTAATTGTTTGAAAATAATTTGAGAATTCGCTATTAAAGCCCTTTCACCTTTGACTTTTGTCATAAATTGGCATAGAAACTGGAAATCAAAACTCAGGCAATAGTAAGAAAAGTTCAGCAAAAGAATTTTAGTTCCACCAAGCAAATCCAACATAATAAATTCTACTGTGTCACCCAGTATGAAGAAATGTTAAAGATATGAATATGTATATTATGCCTTGTAAAGGTAATGGTTTCCCCTTGTCCAGTCGTATTCGATTCTAGAGGGCGTTGCTCATCCCCATGAGGAAGCTAGCATTCTCCGAAGACAATTTCCATGGTCATATGGCCAGCATGATTATATGCTGAGGCACATTGAACACTGTTACCCTTCCGTTAAAGTGGTTCCTATCTATTTGCTCACATTTGAGATAATTATATGAAATCCCTAGCTGGCCCAATTATTAAGATTTTTTTAAATATCCATGTTACCTTAGATCGTAAATTGTTTTTTTTTTTTGTATTTGAAGCATCGGATTTACTTCAAGTGTATAAGAGTTTTTCAAAGAAGGTTATATTTTGAAAGGATTCTCTAAATCCTTCCACCCATCAGTGGAAACAGACTATTAATTTGGAAAATAGTTTTTTCCACCTTTTCTTTACAACTACAGTTTCTATAAATTTCATTCAATTTTCTCCAATATTTTAGCCCAAATAATCTAAGAGCACAATTTTCATAAACCCCAACTAGCACAGTCTTAAAGAATTAATAGTCCTAGAAGGTACCTAATTTGTGATCATTAAAGTAGTATAAATTAATGGACGCTTGACACTATAATACTATTGGACCAGGGAGAGCATCAGAGGTTAGTGCGAGTCTGTTATCTCTTCCTGGCACTCACATTTTGGAGATCACCTTAAAGGGGAAAATCCTATATTAGTTGTCCCTTTTCCCTTCTGGCTTTAGACTGGTACTTTCCCCCAAAAAAGCAATTCCTGAATTCAAAGAACCCCAAAATGTATCATCTTCACACAAAGAGCTTAAAGCTCATCTAATTGTTTTCTTTGATGTGTGAGGAATTCTCTACATAATATTCCTATTATTACTTGCATTTGGAGGGAATATAAATTTATAATATCCCAATAAGTGCCAAAGAGATGTATTCTCTTTTTTGGAACTGCAAGTCTATAAATGGCAAGAATTTGAGGCATCTCATACTACCATAGAATTGCTTTGCCTACAATATTTTCAGTGTCATGACCATATTCTTGAAAAGTATCTACAACTTTCATTGTCAAGGTTTTATGGAAGCAGTAGCAGAATTATTTCCCCAAATAATCTCTTCAATAATGAATAAAGGAAGGTTATGTCCTATATTTTTGTATTTTTAGCATTTGCAAGTTTCCTTATAGGCTGGATTTGTAAATATATATATGATCAGGGTTAGAAACTAAAAAGGCCCAATGAAAGCAATGTGAAATTCTCTTTCTCTCTGTGGGAAATTTGCTGGCCATCTTCCCAAAATTATTGCTTTTACCTTGGATCAGTTGTGAAAAGTCCAAGAACAATAGGTGAGGTTAGATTCTGGATAGAATAAAAAATGCAGCAACAAGTGAAGTAAAACAATTAGAATTACAATGTTTATTCACAGTCAGAGGTCATAAGATACCTTTCCTTAAAATCAAAATTGTATGTATGTTGTTAGCCTTTATTTGCTATCTTTATTGTTTATTTTATCTATTTGTATATTGCTGTTTTTATGCTATGAGCATCACACTGTCATTTAGATTTGGGTGGTGTTCGGGTTGAATAAATAAATAGACTAACTAATAAATCATAACATGGTTAAGATAAAAACTTGTATATCGTAGCACCTATATTATTCTGTACAGCAAAACTACCAAATTGTGCCAAACTGCAGTGGTGATTAAACAAAATTTGGCCATTGTTCTGGAGGTAGTCAATGACTTACTTAATAGAATTAAGATAACTTCTTACTCTGAGTACTCATGGCAGTTATTATGCCCAAAGTGAAGCAAAATAAATACTACAATCCTCACCAGAAGACCTAGGCCAATTTGTTCAGAGGCAAAAGTAAAAACGATGCATTCTGGGGAAATGGTCAAACATCTATTGGATCCAATTCAATCATGAATTTTGCTCCACTAGGGATTGAAATTCATATCAGTCCTGGAGCTCTTGTAATCAGTCTCTTCTCCCCAACAAGGAAGAGGAGTATTTGAATACAAAATGCTTAAGTTCTGCTCGACTATTTTTGTGTCAAAAGTTTAGCAATTTTTGAAACCTGCAACAATTTATTTTTTAAAATAATATTTTATTAAAGCTTTTAATATAGAATTGCATCTAAAAAGAGCTATTAAATACAATGACAAAAAGAGGAAAAATGGAAGGAAGAAGAAAAGAGCAAGGACAAAGCTGCAGAAATCAAAAGGAAGTAAAGAATGATAAAGGAGCAATTTCCCATTTTCTCTTACAGCAGCTTTTACAGTATAAATATAAAATAACCTCTTACTCTATGATTACATTTTCTCTACAATTTATTATTTTTATTCTAATCCTCAAAACCATATGTCATATTTTTTTTGGTTTCCCTCAAAAAGTCAATAAAGGGTTTCCACTCATCATTAAATTTTGACAATGTCCTCTCTAAAGCGGACAGTTTGGCCATGCCAGCAAGTTCCATCACCTTCACTATCCATTCCTCCATTGTGGGAAAAGTCAACATTTCAAAGTAAACAATAAAACTTTTTCACCTAAGAGTTAGCCAAGAAAGGAAATACTATAAAACGTAAATCTTGAGATTAGTATTATTAAACTTAAAAATGTACCCTAAAGCTAATTGCTTATTGACAAAACAGTTTCCACATCGGACGTTTTCATGCCCAGCAGTATATGACGAAACATTGCCATGGTAGCGCAGTGGTTAGCATGCAGTACTGCAGGCTAATTCTGCTGCCTGGCAACTGCCACCAGTTTGGCAGTTCAATTCTTACTAGCTCAAGGTTGACTTGGCCTTCCATCCTTCCGAGGTCGGTAAAATGAGGACCCAGATTGTTAGGGGCAATATGCTTACTCTGTAAACGGTTTAGAGAGGGGCTGTAAAGCGGTATTGAAGTCTAAGTGCTATTGCTATATGTGTAGCTACCACATTGAATTAGAACTCAGGCAAAAAATATCCACCCCATTAAATTTAACTGCAGAACTCATGGAACTATACCCCTAACTTTAATTCTTCAATGCAAATAGATTTTTTTAAAACTTCAAAGCGGTGTTTTTCAAACTTTGGTACCTTTTGAGATGTGTGGACTTCAACACCCTTCAATACATGTATTCTTTTAAATTTATTCTAGTCTTTTTAATTAAATTAAATTTTATTTATTTTTAATTAATACGGGCCAGTAGGTTGCTGTGCTGGACAAAGTCTCAGTTCTCTGTAGCTCACAGTGAGCAATTATTTGCTCCCAGCAACCTCTGGTGCTATGCAAATACAAACAGTGACTGCACCAAATATGGTTCTAAAAGTTGACAATCTTTTTAGGCAATCTCAGGAGAACCTAAATCAAAGACTATTACTAAACTTCCCAAACCTAATCTTCAAATGATTTTTATCCACAGGCTTTTTTTTATCTAATAGAGAAATACAAATATAAACAACTTAAAAAACTTGCCCCACTACCAAACAAAAAATATACTGATTATGCAGTGAAAAAAAGAAAACTTAGATATTTTGCAGTGATGGATTAAATGTGACAAAAATAACCTATCAACTGAAGGAGAGAAAAGACTGATACAATAGCTATCGATAACAATTTAAAACATTTATCATTAAATGTAGAACCTATAAGCAAGAGTGAGAGCACCAAGGAGTCTAATAGTCAACCCTGAGCTATATATTGCATATTCTCTTTTATTGGAATATTCAAACTATTCTCAGTACATTAGCTATAAGTTTTGCTTCTGTAAAAGTTTGATATGATTTATATGTGGGGTTTCTGGCATACATGAAAAATGAATCTTAATTGAGCTTTCAACTTAAATGAAATTAAAATCCCCAAACCTTTTTTGCTGCTGAGACAAAAATGGTAGTAGATGCCTGAAACACATCTGGGCAAATTAAAGTATTAGTGAGGTACCGATCTACTTTTTAAGAAAAGAAAAAAAAAGAACGGCTTTCCCTCTTAACATATTGAAAATTTGGAGACTGGTATATCTAGGAGTTGTGGCAATCTTAAAATCATGAAAATTCAAGCTGTGAAATCTGATAAAAGATTTGTCAGTTGTGTTTAAGATGCTGTTACCTGGACTCATCATCTATTCATATTGTTTATTTTTTCTTATTCCTTTGTTATATTGTATTCGTTGCATCTTCTATTTTGTTTTGGTTTATTGCACACTGCTCAGAGTTAGTTTGGAGGGGATGGTATCTGAATCAAATAAATGAAATTAAAATTTAATTAATTCAAAACTTGTTGTTTGCTCTTGCCAGGATAGCAGTATATATTCATTTTAAAAAAATATATGGCCATCCATCTTAACCAACTCTGGGTGGCTGTCAGTACCTCAGAGATACATGAGCTTTTCTTTCTTTCCATGATCTGGGGTGGAGTCTCTGGCCTTCTTCTTTTTATGAGGCGTATCATTAAAATAATGCTGCATCCAAGGTGTTTAGTGCAAGGTAAACTCTTGTTCTTATTTTTATATACCAGTGCCACTAGAAAATAAAAATATTTATAAAAAAACAAGATCAAACCCCATTCCCCTGGGGTTGCATTATTTTATTTTTGCATGTGGTAAAAGCATTTATTTCCCTCCCTGACCCTCTTCCTACAATAGGCCCTGGCTTCATCTCTTCTGGAAAGTCCCTCTCAACCAACCATGTCTGCTATGGTCTTCAGAGAGAGTTGGACACTCAGGCAATAAAGGAACAGTAGAAGTCAAAACACCCAGCCATGAAGCATGAGCTAAGCCCTGAGAGTCAGATTAATTGTATTATTAGAGGATTCATTAATTACAAGTCACCAAAGTGGAATATAAGCCAAGGAAGGTAATCCATAGGCACCACCAGCAACGGCCTCCACAGCTGAGCAATCTCCTTTCTGCAAGCACTTCTCTATGTATTTTTCCTTATGAGCAAATTCTTCCAACATAGGTGAGGAATGGGAGTCATTTTTTTAAACTGCCTGTCTCTGAGAAACAAGCCGTCACAGACTGCCAACAAGTGGCCTCTTCAGTCTTTGGCTGTCAGGAAGCAGCTGCAATTAAACACCCTTAGAAAAATGGCCTGTCAGAAAGTCAAACAGATGTTTGTCTGGTTTCAAACTGATTTAGGGGGAAAAAAACGGAGAGGGGAAAAATGATGAATTCTTGAAAAGGCTTCAGAAAGCAGATGTTAATACACTATGAAAAGCAAACTGGCACGTCCAAATTGGCAAATTCATAATGAGTCACTTCTTGAATGTTATTTGGCTTGGTGGCAATCTGAGATATGGAAATTCAGATGGAAATTTCCTGTTTAACATTTGGTTTAGCTTTACCCAAAATGGCAAGTCCTTCAATTCAATTAATTAAGGGAATGTAGAAGAAAAGTAATTTTGATCGTAAAAGAAACCAGCAGAGGGGCGTTACGGATGGAGAAATAGTTTCCCTGTGTTTTGCACACTCTGTTGTTCAAAAATAGGTCAACGCAAGTATTTTGAATTCACTAGAAGGAAGGATAAAATATTTCACATTAATTAGTTACACATTCGACATTCCTCCAAGATGATTTTCTTCCTAAAAACAAAACAAAGGCTAAACAGTGGGACATTTTAAATAGATAATTATATGTGACATGAAGCAATTTCAGGGCATGAAATGGAGAGAATTTAATACTGCTGCTAGCATGATGGTTTAGTATAGGACAATACAGCTATCCTCGACTTACAACAGTACATTTAATGATGTTTGAAGTTACAACGGCACTGAAAAAAGTGACTTATGACCATTTTTCACATTTATACCATTCCAGCATCCCTATGGTCACATAATCAAAGTTCAGATTATTATTATTATTATTTCATCAATTTATATACTGCCTTTCTCCCAATGCTTGGCAACTGACCCCTGTTTATGACGGTTTGCAGTGTCCCGGGGTCATGTGATCCCCTTTTGTGGCCTTCTGACAAGCAAAGTCCATGGAGAAGCCAGATTCACTTAACAACCGTGTTACTAACTTAACATCTGCAGTGATTCACTTAACAACTGTGGCAAGAAAAGTCATAAAATTGAAAAAAAATCTCACTTAACAAATGTCTCAGCAACAGAAATTTTGCCCTCAGTTGTGGTTGTAAGTCAACGACTACCTGTATAAGAGCTCATAGTTGTACCTTGGTAAATATGATGGCTTCTTACGGCACGTGAGAAACCCACATATGGGATACAGACAAGAGACACAAGATACTTCCTGAGATCAAATTTGAGCGTTCAGATCTGAGCTGAAAAAATTCATAAAATTACTCTATGATAGCAAACGATTGCAATTCCCTCGCCCCCCCACTTATGCTGCTATCTATTGGTTACCCAGATTTTTTCTCAATCTAGTTCTAATAAACTTCTTAAATTCTTAACTTTTTTGTTGGCATCAGAAATAGTTATGGTAGCTGAGATTAATTTAGGACCATGAAGGAATGTAAACCCCGAATTTGTTGGAATGCATCTACAAAAGGAAGTGGATATTCAAAACAATGGTAAAAGAGGCAAAAATACTATATAGTATCCATATTCTCACTCTTTCCTACTGGGAGTCAAGCTCAGGTTTCCAACTTTAGTTGAAACAAATTGTAAAAACACCCAACCCAGGAAATGCCTATATGTAGCACAATATACATGTGCATATGTGGGTGTGCACATCTTAAGCACACTCATATTCCCTTTCTGCCTCTCAAATAAAATAAAAGCAATCATTATCACCATCTTCATGAAAAGGGAAAGTGGATAAGGAGAAATGCTGAGTTTTGATGCTTGAATACCTGGTCTATGTGCTCCACCTTGTGGATAACATTTTCCATTTCATTCAAGCGTGCTTGAATGAAGGAGGAGGAAGTTTATGATGCATGCCTGAGTATTTGATGGTATTTGATGGTTATAATAAGATAATTATTGAGACAGTCTGACACAAATGCTTTTCACCCATGTATGGATTTTGATGAATGTACAGAGGCCCCTGCTCAGTGAGGTTGTGTAAATATTACAGTGAGAATGTGGCTGAAGAGCGATATTGCACAGTTTTCTATTGCTGTACTATGACAGTCTATTCCTTTTTTTAAAAATTAAAAACAAACTTTATTACTTACAACTTTAAAAACAATATTTACATTACGGACATTTATACCATTGTTCAACCTTTACATTGCAGACATTTATACAGTTGTCTTCTTTTCTTTCTTTTTTTCCTTTTCATCAAGTTGTTCAGAAGTTGTTGTCTCTTGCTTTCTTTCATTCCTTTTATCTTTCTGCTACTGTTCCGTATCCTTTCTATCATTGTATTTACATTGTTTATCCAATACATATTGTTCATAATTTTGAAACTATGGTTTCAAGCCCGTTAAATCATCGACCTTTCTATAGGACTGCATAAATTTGAGTCCTCCTTTCTTTCTTTTTAATTTTGTCGTATAATATGAGGCCTTTCGCATTGTTGGTTAATATTGATTAATTAACTATTTCATAGAACAATGTCAGTTTCAGTGTTAGTCACCTCTGGAAAGGGAGGAGATATAGTAGAACTTCTTTCAGTCATCAGGTAAGAGAATTTGATATTTTCTTAATAACTATAGTTTCAAGTTACTTTCACATCACAGTTCATAGCTTAGTCCCAACTTGGGGTGTACAGTGAGAATGTGGCTGAAGAGTGATATTGCACAGTTTTCTATTGCTGTACTATGACAGTCTATTCCTCTATAGCCCGATTTACATTAAAGATATCTAGTGTGATCCTCCCAGTTCCTCTGACAGTGGCCCCTTAGATATTGCCCTGAATTTTAAAAACATGTTTATTGAAGTTTTCAATTCTTCTAATTTTATTTCAGCTTGACTACAGCTTGAAGGCGCTATTTATCACTTAGTTATGATCTTATTTATCACATTATCACTTTATTTCACACTAAAATGGAATATAAATCATGTGACACCCCCTCATGTACATATGCACTGACAGCTACTTGTTCATTAATCCTCCTGCTCGATAAACACCATTTTTATAATTGTTTTTATTGCTTTTTCACTAATAACATCCACTATTTTAATACATCCACATAAACTCATCAAACAAACCATACATAAGAATAAACCATAGCTAAATATCAACCGTGGTTTCAAGTCACTTGACCATCGGCTTGTCTTTCCTCGTCTACACTCAAGACAATTCATCATTTTATCTAATGCCGTATGGTCTCCTTACCGTACGAAACCACAGTTCTTCTATCTAGCTTTCCCTACCTCTGTCACTTCTTTAAACATTTTAATTTTATTTCATTCATCTCTTCTCTATAACTTACTATGCTATAAGTTTAAAAGGAAGAATATACCCAAAGAAGGGTTGAAACATAAAACACATAAGTAATAGGACTTGAATAACCAAAAAGAAGACAAAGGGGAAAAATAAAAAAAGAATGTATAAATGTAAAAAAATGTACAAAAAGGAAAGTTGATTTATACAATTGTTTAACCTCCAATATCCAGCACATACAGTACATGTCTGTATCTTTGTTTTATAAGGAAGTTATTTCAGTCTGATATCACATTTCATTAGACTATTTCCTGTGCCAGGTACAGTCTGTGAGGCTGATTTTAAGCTATTTAGCTCCTTTGCTTTGCATAAAGTCCATCCATGGGTTATGGATGTTCGAAAAGAGAAAATCCCAAATATAACTATCTTTGGGAAGTGGAAACTTTTGCAAAGTGATCTGTGCACCTCCACATGTATGGGTATCTCATCTCAGATATCAATTTCATTAGGTGGATATCAGATGGTGGAACCTAGGACCTGCAGAACCTCAAGGAAGGCCAATTATAACACTTCAATGCAGACGTTTTCAATCTGGGGTCCATAGATTCCTTGAGGTCCGTGGCAGGTTCCCTGGGGGTCCACAGACAGGTCAAGAAAAGTTTGGAAAATGTAATCTATGAATTATTGATTAGTAATTAGTTGAATTTGTGGAAATGGGGTCCGCCATGTAGCAACTACATGTTTTGGGGTCTGCAGCTTGAAAAAGATTGAACATCTCTGCTTTAATGCTCCTTTTTCTGTACTGATCCATTGCATGCAATAAACTGGTAAAAACAAATAGTGGTTGTAGGTCCTATTAAACAAAACACACAGTTGTATATGAAATTCCTCTCTCTGAAGGTTTCACTTTATCAAGTCAAGTCAATGTAAAGAATAGCTGTAGGAAGGGAAGGTAGAGGTTTTAAGTTGCAAAAGAGTATTTGGATTATAACTGAGAGTCAGCTGCTGGCATGTCGAACCCATTGTGGTGATTTAATTTTATAAAATAAGGGATGTAAGTTAAATCCCCTATTTTACTAAATTAGCATCCACAAATCTGCGTCACATTTTGAAAGAGATATATACAGCAGGTGATTTGCCCAGATGTCAGCATAATCTAGGAAATTTATAGCGGCCAATACATCTGAAATTGCACATTATTTCCAGCATAATTTCTAGAATTAAAAAGGCTCCTTATTATTTGGGGGGGGCGAGGATAATTTTGATTGGCTATTATAGTTTGAAAATGACCAGAGACCCTAAAATTATCCAGAAGACAGTTTACTGTACATGCATCTTGTGCAGTATGATTAATTACACACACATACAGTACATACACATACATGTACACTGATTTCTTAAGGAAAGAAAAAAGATCCTTTAAAACTAATGCTTCAGAAACACTTCATTTAAAGCATACTGGATAATAGCATACTAATTTTGGAGGATGATTTTACTCTTGACTTTGTTCTCAGATAAGCCTCTAGGTGGCCTCATGTGCTTATCAAAATACCGCAGAGGAGAATCTGATTCTTGGAATGGCTTTTAAGAGTAGAATTATTTTTTTTATTGAAAAGTTTTAAAAACATACAGAATGTAAAAAAAAATTAGTGTAATTAACCCCCTTGAACAATTCCCCCCCCCTTGCGCCC
>JANHFO010003330.1:130654-141352 GCA_032468095.1 Pareas carinatus
ATCCGCCCCCCCCCCCCCAAGACACCATGGGAGAATGGAAGAAATAAAAAAAAACCTGGTCAAGAATTCACATTGATTTTGCGGGGCCATTCATGGGGCATACCTTCTTCATTGTTGCAGACGCATGCTCCAAGTGGATAGATATCATCACCATGAGTGCCCTGACAACCCAGGCCATGATTAGAGCCTTGGATGGCCTATTCACCACTCATGACCTACTGGATCTAATAGTCTTGGATAACGGGCCCCAGTTCACAGCCACCCAATTCGAGAGGTTCTTGGCTGACTTGGGGATCTGCCACTCACAGTACTCTTCCACTTGGCTGCAAACAGTCTGACGGAACGCGCTGTGCAGTCCACCAAGGAAGCTCTGGGCCGCCTAACCCATGGGGACTGGCAGTGCCGTGTAAACCAATTTCTAGACTGGCAACACCTAACCCTGAGCACAGTCACGTGCCAGTGCCCGGCATAGCTATTAATGGTTTCAGAAGCCGTGGCCTTCTAGACAGGTTGCACTCCAACTACGGCCCCAGGCCCAGAGACCATGCAGCCAGCACAAACAACACAGGCTGTGCATTTAAACAGGGGGAAAAGGTGTATGCAAAGAGTTTTACTGAAGGCCCAAATTGGGTCACAGGGGTAACAGAAACGGTGATGGGGGCCTAACTCTTACACTATGCGAACCAACGAGGGAAAACTGTGGTGCACGCACATAGACCAGCTACGTGCCTGTGTGGAAGAGGACTATGGGAAAATCGAAACTAACTATGACTCTATCTTACCCACAGCTAACCTGAATGAAACGGGACACTTAGCTGCAGATGTGGAGGTCCCACGAAGCCTCATCGATGACCTACAGTGTCCCGGTGCATTGGCCATGCCTGGAACCTTCCAGGAGCTGCCGCCAGCAGCCACAGGAGGAGCCCTGGCTGGGGCATCCTCCCAGGCTCCAACTGAATTGTGCAGGTCCAGTAGGAGCCTAAGACGCCCCGCCTACCTGAGCGACTACATCAGCTGCCTGGGAACCAATCAGGAAGGGAGGGGTGTTATGGAGTGGAGCAAGGAACTTCCACTCTGGTCCGCACTCAACCCCTCCCCCTGGGAAGGCAAGAAAGCCTTTGTGGCTGATTGGCTGGCTTACCCAATTCACGAGGATAAAGAGGGAAGCCAGCCTGCAGCCTTTGCTGTGCTCTCTCTCTCTCTCTCTCTCTCTCTCTCTCTCTCTCTCTGAGCTGAAATAAAGGAGCTGAAAGTCACTGTCCTGCCTCTGACTCTTCCTTTACACTCACCCCACTTCAACGTGACTTTAAAATTCTGCATCTATGCAAATTCAGTAAAAGGCTGATTAGTTGACTTGTGTGGCCAGAGATTTCATGCTGTGCTGAACTGGCCCAGCAGGCCAGTTATCAAAGAGCACTAAACTCACGTTTAAAACCAGTGGCTTCTTTCCTTGTAAACCCCACGTTTACAAGGAGCCCGCGTAACAGCTGATGAGCACTGTGAAAATACCAGTCAAGCATTATGCAGACAGCTGCCACTGAGGAAGCTGATTATGAGATCACTTCTGAAGCCTAAGCCAAATTATCACAGAAAGTACAGGTAGTCGTTGACTTAATGACCACAACTGAGCCCAAAATTTCTGCTGTTACGTGAGACATTTGTTAAGTGAGTTTGCCCCATTTTATGACCTTTTTGACACAGTTAAGTGAACCTTGCAAGAGGTGATTACTTGACCCTGGGACTCCACGACCTTCATAAATATGAACCAGGTGCCAAGCATATGAATCTTCATCACGTGATCGTCGGCATGCTTCAAGGGTCGTAAATGTGAAAAAAACGGTCAGAAGTCATTTTTTTTCAGTGCCGTTGTAATCTTGAACGGTCACTAAACGAACTGCTGCAAGTCAAGGACTGCTTGTAGTTCCCACCGGCAGAAGGGAGGGAGCCCCGGAGCCCCCCCCTGCAGCAGCCTAAAAAGGCCAAGAGGTGCTAGGCTGCTTCCACTTGCTGCTAGTATCAACAATCTGAACTAGAAGTGAAGATGTTGTCCCCAGAATGGGGGCTGTTCAGGTTACACCTGGCTTCGAACTGACCCTTGAGCCAGGCTCTTGGAATCAAAGCCCAGCAACCATCTTGTTTGAATAGCGCTGTTCAGAGAAGCTACCTCTGGCTCAGGGGAAATGTAAACATTTGGTTGGCAGGCCCAAGGAAGCCCTATTTGGGGGTGGGTGGGATTTCTTTAAAAAGCCACAGGAAGAGAGAGCATTTGCTCAATTAGCATGCCCCCCTGGGGGGGGCTTTCTTTCTGAATAGGGAGGAGAAATCAACCCCACTTTCCTGAAAGTGTATGCCTTATTTTGAGGAGCGCACATATGTGTTCATGGGGGTGGACTGGGGCCTTGCTGGCTGCAGTTTTCTTGGCAGGCATTTTTATCCTGCATAAATATAGACATTCCCACCTCCCCAAGATGCCGTGTGATATGGTAGTCAGGCACCGGGGCATTCGACCTAAGTGCATATGCCCTCTTTGTAAATGAAATAGAGATTGGAAAGGTCAAGGAGAAGGACAGAGAGGGAAGAAAAGAAGGTCAGAGAATAAAAAGAGATCATCTTTACTTTCTAAAAATGCCAGCGACAGCCCTAACGGGTTGATTTATAAAACAAAATAAAAAGGTGGGGGAAAAGGAGAAGAAGGAGGAAGCAGAAGAAAGAAGAAAGAAGGAGCACAAGGAAGGAAGGAGGAGGAGGAGGAAGGAAGAGGAAAGAAGGGAGGAAGAGGAGGAGGAGGAGGAGGAAGGAAGGACGAAAGCAAGGAAGGAAAGAAGGGGAGGAGGAGGTGGAGAAGCAGAAGAAGAAGAAGGAGAAGAAGAAGGAGGAGGAGGTGGAGGTGGAGGAGGAGGGGCGGGAGACAGAGCGTTCGCACGTGTGCTATTGAGGCAAGCATTGACGCAGGCATCTCTGACGTCAGCAGCCTCGGCAGCAGAGACCAGACTGGGTGAATGGTGAATGGAACATATGAGGGAGGGGGGAGAACGGAGAGTGAACGCGAGCAGCCGTCTCTCCATTCACTCCCGCAGCCAACGCATATTCACCTCGCCTCTTCTCTCTCTCTCTCTCTCTCTTTCTCCCCCTCCTTTCCCCTGCTGCAATAGCTTCCCAGCTTGCGATTGCTGCAGTGTTCCTCAATGTGCCAAGCATGGAGGAAAGTGTAAACCCAACCATTCCTGGCTTGTCCCTGGAGTGGGTACGTGGGTGTTGATAGGAGAAAGTGTCCACAGGAGAAAGAAAGGGAGAGTGGGAATCTGAGAGAGGAGAACTAGTTGGGTCCACCAGGCATTTAGATAAGGAAAATTCAGGTCAAATCAACTGAAATTAAAAACAATTGGAACTTTTTTGGGAGATAATCATAATAATGATGATAATGATAAAGAAGAAGATGATAACACAGATATAATATTGAAGAAGAAAAACTTGGAATAAATAATTATATCAAGACAAGCAAAGAGAAAACCTACATTGGATTTGGCGAAGAAAACAGTCTGAAAGTAGCAAAAGCAAAAACTAACTATAGAAGTGAATTGTTGGGAAACCATTTGAAAATTGAAGAAGAAAATCATTACATGGCCAATATATATATATAAAGGCGGAAAGGCCAGGGATTGACAATGATTACAGTATCAAGAAGGAAACAGAAGGATTCATTTTTGTTCAAGCATTTCAAACAAACTTGATGAAATCAAGGAATCAACTTATATCGCACAGCAGCAAATTTTTCTTCTAAAAAAAAAGAAGAAAGTGGCTCATATAATTAGTGGATGCAATAAAATTACTCAGGCTGATTATAAATGATGCCACGACTGAGTGGCCGCTGGTGGAATCTGTGCAAAAGTTACCATTTCCAGGTTTCCTGAATGTGGTATAATGAAATTGGAAAAGTTCTTGAAATTGACATTCGCTTTTCATGAGACTGTTGCATACAAATTGATTGTCACCATAGCTCATCAAATACAACAATAACTGAGAACAAAATAATATTTTTACAACAATTAAATATTATTGCTATATCAATCTTGGATTAATTTAAAAACATTTTTTTCTGGGCACTGGTTATATCTCGTAACATTATGTGAATAATTCCTAATTGTTGGCTGAAACTTGAGTATCCATAAAAAATCAACAAAGATGGGGTTATTTTCATTTATCGTACTTTATTTCTTGGTAAATTAAAACATAAAAACAATTCAACAATTGCAGCATTGCAATCTCAACATCCGACTATAGATTATTTTCTGTAGCAAAACCTATTCTTACAGTTGTAGTCTACATAGTAGGAATATTATCATGTGTGGCAGTAAAATCTTCTAGAATAGGGTGGTCTGTAAATTAAATAAATAAACATAAACAAAAACTTTGATCTTTCCAAATTCTGTGATAACAGAGTACAGGTAAACCTGCATTACAGGTAATTCTCAACCTGTAACTGGTTGCTTAGTGACCAAAGTTATTGCAGATTCTAAAAAAACCATAACTCGAATTCAAAGTTCTGACTGTCAGCACCCCCCAGTCATGTGACTGCATTTTGGCCACTCAGCAACTGGGCCACATTTAAAGCCATCTGGAGTGTCCTGTAATGTGACATTAACAATTTTTTTTGGAACTAGTGTTCACATCTGGTTTCAGGGGAAAACAAACCCCACCCTATAGCAAACACAGTCACTTTGCTTAATGACTATGGCATTTGCTTTATGACTGCTGTGTTCATTTTATGTGTTTGCTTAACAACTGCCATAAAAAGGTCATAAAATCAGGAACGGTCAAATGATGACCTGCTTAGCAGCTATCACAACTATGACTATAGTTCTGAGCTCAGTTATAGTTAGAAATTCTGTTCATATATAGCACCACAGATCAAACAGAATGTGCAGTCTCCATGTGTTTTACCGCTTAACTATTTTAACTGTAACAGGAAACAGGAAACCCTACTTGGGACACAAGGACATAGAGTATATACCTAGATCCAAACTTGTAAACATTGCCATCTACTGGCTGAATGTTACTGTAGTTGTTGCATAAAAATAAATTCCAACAAAAAGTATTCCAACAATTACAGTCATAAGATGAGAACTATGTGTAGTCAGAAAAATATACTGTACAACCAAATAAGAATGCCTCTCTTTTCTCCAATTTCCTTCCCTGTGTCATAGCTGCTGTCCCCATTGCCAAGGAGCCGACATGCTTAGACACCTCTTTTTTTCTGCTCCATCACATGAATATCTGCATCTAGTCCCTGACCCATGAGGGTGATAGATTTAAATCATCCTTAGTAGATCCACTTTAAAAGAAGAATTTTTAAGATACTGGACAAAGGCTACCTAATGACATATAAAAATCATTTGGCTTTGTTACTGTTACCTTGGAGCTAAATTAGTTCCCTGGCTGTAAAACACTAAAATTGTGAACTGTTAACTCTTGTCAAATTCCCATACCTATCTGATAACTATTTCCATGTCTGTATTGATTAAGATTCTGCAAATATACCCTTCCCTGCAAATCTATATTGATGTACTGTAGTTGCACACACAATTGCTTTCAGATTATTTTTCTGTTATGTCCTCCTAATTCACACAGAGATACTTGCATGTGGTAAAAAACCAGACTGAAGTAATCTTGCTACATTTACAATCTTGTCTAGACAAATTCAAAATTAAAAGAGGAAAAGCCAATTGCATGTTATAGAGAGACTGTGCATAATATGAAACTTTGAAATAAAATCATGGAAAATAGAGAATTTGCAATGGGACTCCGAAATCCTACATTCACATTATTTGAAAGGACCTATGAAAACAAAACATGTGTTCTCATATCTCCCTGAAATAACTTAAAATAAACCAAACAAACAACCTGTAGCTTTTAAATATTTAGTTAATGAGAAAGTATGCTGGTAAAGAAAATATAAGCTTTATCAAAAAGTACCAAACCACACAACCCTCAACAACACAACTATTGTGACCTATTAAAATAATAACATTCTCAGAAACAACCAGCAGACTGCTACAACCATGTGACATTACTGTAGCACACAAACCAACCAAATCCCTCAAAAACATCTTAAGCATGCCACTAACTAAAGGAGAAAAAAACAGAAATCATCTACAACATACTATATAGCGTAAAGACTATAACAGCCACAGTGTAGAACAGACAGGTGGAAAATTGCCAGACTGCATCCATGAGGACCAACTGGCAGTCAAAAGACATGACAAAAAAACCCTTGATCTTAAAACACATGAACAGATGTGATCCATTTCAACTGGGAATCTGTTAACATTTTAGCTCAAGCCAAATTCTAAAAACGCTAGTGAATTCTCAAAAGTCTGGTATTCAGATAGATCAACCATCACTTAGATACACTGAGGTAAACCCTACCAACAAACAGTTGAAAATGCTTCTTTTCATGTAGATGTAGTTCCATTGAGGACCACACACTGAGTGTGGCTGGTCAGCCAACTGCAAATCCATCTGGTGGTGGTACTGTCTGTTGTAGCTGGATGGTCGAGGTTCGTGAGGAACGAGATGGAGGCAGGTTTGGGCTAAGACCTTTGTTAGTTCTGGTGAATAGCAGTAACTGACTTGCCACATGTGGCTGGCTGCCCCTTATAACAGGATTCAAAAGGGCAGTCAGCCAATTGGCAGAGGGGAGCATTCCTGGACCGGGAACTGCCCACCCAGACACAACACCCCTCCCTACCCAGATAGCTTTCCCCCCTCATCTGCATATGTAATCACACAGTTAGGTGGGGTGTTTAAAAATCCGTTCTGACCTGCACAGTGTCGACGACCAAGGAAGAGGGCGTGTCCGTCGTAGACTCCGAAGCGCCCACTGGAAGCTTCTGGATGCCTCTGGTCGTGGCCTCGGACTCAGCTGAAGATGGTTCCCCGCCTTCGAGGATGTGGTCATCGACCAGTTCAGCTAAGTCTGCCACATACTCCCCGCCTTCGGTCCCTAGGGTGGGAGGAAGGTGGTCATGTTTAGAGCCCTGACTCAGCCACATATCACTGTTATTATTTTCTTGGGGGCAGCTCCTTACTTAATCAATGTGTTGCCTCCAAGTGTGACCATCTTTGAGGGTCACTATGTAGGAACTGGGGTCCATTACCCTTGTTATGTTTCCCTCCACCCATAAGGGTCCTGGGTTCAGGTTTCTAGTGAAAAGTGGATTCCCTGTTTTAAACACCCTGGTCGGATTGGATTTTTCCTTTCCTTTCCCAGGGTGTAGGCCGGGTTCAGGTGGTCTAAGATCGATCTTAGCTTTTGGCCCATTGGGAGTTCTGGCAGGCTGTGGCCAGTGGCTGTGCATGGTGTAATGTGCTGCCATGCCAGGAACTTGTCCATCCTCTCCTGCCAGTCTCCTGCCCCCAATCTTTTTAAGGCTTCCTTGGCTGAGCGGATCATTCACTCCGTTTGCCCATTGGCATTGGGGTTCCCGGGAGATGTTAGTGCATAGCGGATCCCCAGGTTTGCTAGGAATGCTTAAAATTGAGTACCTGTGAACTGGGGCTCATTGTCGGAAACTAGGATGTCTGGCAGGCCGTGGGTTGCGAACAGCCCGCGGAGGGCCCAAGTCACAGTTTGAGATGTAGTGGAGTGCATTGTTGTGATCTTCATCCACATTGAGTACATGTCTACTGTGATCATAAAGTGGTGGCCTTGGAAGGGTCCTGCGAGGTCCACATGGATCCTTGACCAGGGTCCTCTGGGCCGCTCCCAGTCTCTGGTGGATGTTTGGGAGGGAAGCTGGGCGAGATTGTTGGCACTGGTGACACCTCCTCACCCACTCTTGTATGTCATGGTCCATTCCAGGCCACCATACGTAACTCTATGCCAGGCCCTTCATTCTGACTATGCTTGGGTTGCCCTTATGGATTGTCTCAAGGACTCTTGTCCTATGTTTTGTGGGGATCACTACCCTCTTCCCGCAGAGCAGGCACCCAACCTGGAAGGCCAGCTCTTCCCTTCTTGCCTCGAAGTGTTGCATGCCCTCCCCTCGAATGCCCTCCAGCCATCCCCTTTGGATCTACGACTTTGCAAAGTGCGGGGTCGCTGTTGGTGTGTTTGGCCACTTCAGAGAATGTGACCAGTTTGGCATCATGGTAGTCTATTAGGAAGATTGATTTCTCTGCTGGGTCCGGTGTGTCCGTGTTGAGGAGGGGGCATCGGCTGAGGACATCTGCATGACCAAGAGTGGTTCCAGGTCTGTGAGTCAGCTTATAGCTGTAGGCAGCTAGGAAGATTATCCAGCGGGTTAGGCATGGGGACAGTGTCTGGGGGGTTGGACGGTCCCCCACAATTAGTCCTAGCATGGGCTTGTGATCCGTTACCAGTTTGAATTGCCTGCTGAACAGGTATTCATGGAATCACTTGATTCCTGTTAGTAAGGCTAGGACCTCCCTGTCCAACTGGCTATAATTCCTCTCAGGAATTTGACAGGGTGTGGGAATGGAATGCTATGGGTGCCTCCTCCCCATTTGGAAGTCTGTGGCAGAGGACAGCCCCGACTACGAACGGAGAGGCATCATACACCAGCACTATGGGGAGTGTGCTGTTGTACCTGATGAGGAAAGTGTCCTCATTCAGGAGTTCTTTGGCCACTCTGAATGCTCTGTCTTCCCTCCTCCCTCACGTCTACGGTGTGTTCTTCCCTAGCATCTTGTGGACTGTATCTGCCACTGTTGCCTTTCCCTTAAGGAATGAGTTATAGAATTTTAACAGGCCCAGAAATGCCTGGAGTTCCTGTCTGGCCTTGGGCGTGGGGGCGAACCTGATCATCTTCACTTTGTTGAACGTGGGGTGGATTCCCTGGCTGTCTATTCGGTATCCCAGGAAGTCTACTTCTGGAATGCCAATCCTGCACTTCTCCTTTTTAAGGTGGAGTCCTGCCTTGAGGGGGTGCACAGAGGCACATGTCAGACAGTGGCAGACATGAAAGCCTCTCGTTTTAGCTTCTAATCACTGATCGAGTGAAGAGGTGCTTGGCGCCATTAAGGTCAGAACCAAGGAACAACACAAGAACATCAAAGAAACAGAAGCAGAAGAATAAAAAGCAACCAGCGAGAATATAAGGTATGGAAGAAAACGCCTGTAAAGTTATGGAAAAGGGGTGTAAAATAAGACTTAAATAGGTGGAAGAAGAAAATGGCGCATTGAAAAATCCCCGGGAAGCTTTAAAAAGATTGCTTCGGAGAAAGCAGCGGAGAGTGTACGAATGCTGGGTGAGTGGTTGGAAAAAATAAAGGAAAAGGACAGAATTTGAAATTCAAGACAAAAGAGGGGATTTTTGAAAACTTAAGTGTGTGTGTTGGATCTTGCTGTGGGATTTAAAGAACAAAATAGTTATGGAGACTGGAGAAGGGATCAGCAGGAGCAGAGTGAGAACTATGGAGGACACACTAACAGACATTGAACAATTTTTGCTGGAATCTAGTGAGTTCTCTGAAGCATGGCTAAAACGTTGGGGGGAGAAGATGTAAGCCCTGCTAGAAATTCGGAACCGGGAACAAGAAGAAATGGAACTGCAAAGAAAGAAAAATTTGAAAGTAAAATGGACTTTAAATATTGTTAAAAGAAGGAAAAAGATAAGGGATAAGAGAAAAGCCCAAAGTGGGGAAAAATGGAGGATATGTACGTTAAGAGGAAAGAAAGCAGGAGAACAAATAAGCTCTTCAAAAGTAAGTAGAAAGAAAATGGTGGATAGAAATGTTGACCCCAGAAAAGGCAAAGAGAATAAGGAGGAGACTAAAGCTAGAAAAATCCGCAAGGCGAAATACAGAATGCAATATAGAACTGAAAAAGGAAAAGGGGGAGAAGAAAGAGAAAGAATTAGCCAAAGTGGCAAAGTCAAACGAATAATAAGAGAAGGAAACCTTCGAAGGGGGAAAGCATATGTAAAAAGCTTATTTACTCAAAGAGGGATAGGTTAAATGGATAGTTTAAAATTATAAATATGGATAACAAATATGATAATATAGTTATGGATAAAGATTAAGGTAGATTCCATTAAGAAAAAGTTAGGAAAAAACATTAGGAATTATATCACAAGTAATACTAGGGTAAATTAAAGTGCTGGATAAGCATAAATATGAATGAAATATAAATGATACGGATAGATATAGTAAAATAGAAAATATTAAGATAAAGTAATGTATTAAAGATGTATATGTTATGGAAGATTGGTGATGGTGGAAAAAAAAGAGAAAATGTAATGAAATGTAAAATTGGAGATGTTGCATGATTTTTGGATTACTATAAATTAAAAGAAAAATAAATGCTATAGAAGATTGCTAAATGAGAAAAAAAGAGAGAAAATGAAATGAAATGTGAAAATAGAGGTGTTGCATGAATTTTGGTTAAATTATAAACGTGTATATGTGTATGTGTTTTATACTTGTTTATTTTGAAAGGTGAAAGTAGGACAGAAATTGAACGAGGGGATGAAAAAAGAGGAGGAGATGTGATAAAAGAAAAAGGGATTGATATTGACACTGAATGTGAAGTTGAAAAACTAAATTAATTAAAAATTAAAATAAAGAGGCAATAAATAAATATAATGAGTGGCCCTCAATATTAAAACAACAACAACAACAACAACAACAACAACAACAACAACAACAACAACAACAACAACAACAACAACAACAACA